>DF240486.1:44750-118616 GCA_000507305.1 Breviolum minutum Mf 1.05b.01 | reverse complement strand
CTTCTTCTGGTGCAGCAAGCTTGACGTCTTGGTCTGTGAATGGTCGTGGAGAGTTGGTCAATGGTTTTGGGGAGTTGGTCCAGAATTCTGGGCAAGATGTTATGCATGGATCTATGCATGAGCAATCTGAACAACTCCCTATGGCACCTCAGGAGACCTCAGATCAAGGTGGGCTGCGTTGGAAGAGCAAGTGGACACACCGAGGAACTGCCAGTGCTATTGGCTATCCACCTCCTGCGAAGCCAATGAATTCACAGTCACATGCTGCTCCGTCGAATTTGGTTCCTACAGAAGCTACTTCATGGAATTTGCCAATGCCATCGACACAACAAGTGGTGACTCCTGCAAGTGTAGCTGCTCCTGCAAGTGTGGCTGCCTCTGCAAGTATGGTTGCCCCTGATGCGATGGAGGTTGGACGTGTGAAGAGAGGATGGGAATCAGCAGATGGATCTATGCATGACGGTGAGTTCGTGAATTGGTCCTTGGTGCATGAAGAGGTGCTTCAACAACTGAGTGACAATGATCTTGTTGGCCCAGCTTACCAAGAAGGAGCAGAGCCAGTAGACCCACACTGTTGGTGGCCTTCCATCGATTACGGTTGCGTGGATGCAGCCACCGTGCCTGCAAAGGCAAAGGGGTCGGTGGAGCAATGGGGCTTGACGGCAGCTGATAAGCTTCCTCGACTGAAGGAGATGGGACTACAAGGCCGATCGTACGAATCAGTCGTACGTCAAGCTCTTAGTGGTGACAGGGTTTTGGCCGGGTATTTATCCTGGATCAGGTCATATTTCATGCAGAAGTACTGTGTCCAGGGGCCTACATCACAGGGATTGGATCTTGCTGGCTTCCTAGCAAAAGTGCGGTTCGAGGCACCTGTTGATAGCGACGGCTTTACAAGGAGGTTTGTGACTCGTCGTTGACTGGTGTGGCTGTATCTTGTGATGGAAGAGCTGATTTTTGGAATTCAAATGGATTGCATGCATGGGTTTTGATCATACAAGCTCGAAAGGGGGTGTGGAATATAGTGCATGCTTCCAGCATTCCCTGGCGAGCTGGTATGGACAATCTATGCATGCGTTTGGTATCCAAGATGATTTGGCGAAGCTTATTTTGTGGGACAGCTTTTACTGGAGTTGATGACATACAGATTTGGTGCACTTTACAGTATTTTTGGTGGCTTTGGTGTGATTGTTTTGTCTCATGCATGACTGCATGAGAATTTTACCAATTATGGCGTATTTTGGTTTGGTGAATCTGGAGATTGAGTTTATTTTGATGTTTGTGGTATATCAACAGTCTGACTTTGGTTTTTGCGTGGTCTTCACATGAGCTTACGCTTTTGGTTGCTGGTGAACGTTTCGTGATGATTGCACTGGCGAGATTTTGGATGCTGAACGATTTCTTTTGTTTGCATGTTTTGCGAAATGCTTTGCATGAAACATCTTTGTGTGAAGAATTCATAAATGAATTTAGTGCCTTGTGTTGGTCTTTGAGCTGCATGTCTACTGCATGTTTTTGGCCGTGATCAACCAATCAAGAGGGCACTGATAACTTTCAAGAATGTTGCAAAAGAAGTAACATCTCTAACGATCTTTGTTTTGCCGTGTGAGGTGAAAAGGTTCTGCTCTGTGAACTCACGTTGTCAGTTGTGATTTTGGGTTTGCATATTTTCTGGCTCTTCGCGCTTACCGCCCCTCGCGACGCTGCGTGTTGCCGTGTGGTTCTGTTTGGTTGTGGGTTCTAGTTGTTGGTAAAAGCGCTTGGATTTTGGATTTTGCGCTTCACATTTAGTGGGTTTGATGCTGACGACCAACCGCAGCTGCAACTCCAATTGAAAGATGAAGATTTGCTAGAAACTCCTGATGATTCTGCCTTCCTGCATAGTCTGCGGATCTCATGTTAAAGGGTGAATGGAGTGTACCCGCCTCTTGCTTTGGTTGAGGCCTTCCTCACAGAGGACGATCAGACTGGGGGGTGCGAAGGTTACATCTCATTATAGTAGACCTGAAACGGCGTAGGAGGCTTGCTACCCGGGTAAGCAAACAGCTGTTGCAAATGAAGGTAGATGCTTGTGTTGATCAATGCTTGAATACATTTCCCATCCCATGTAAGCATGATCAGGCGGACTATCAGCTGCGATATGTCTTTGGCTATGCCATGGATGGCACTGAGCTGCCATGCTTTTTTCTCTGGCCTGTCCGGACAGAGGATAATTCCTTGGTGTATTGATGCATGGAAAGGTGATTGGGTTCAACTTGACAGATGTGGCTACATGGCCTCTGTTGGAATTGAACAATTTTTCGACTCCTTCAGTTTGGATGGACCCAACACGACCCTGGCGGACAGCTGCATGTCAGGCGTTGGGTATCCCGGTTGGACACATTGCGGAGGATACCCATATCGATCCCTCGGAGGGAAGTAAATTCACGCTCTCCCCAGACGCATACCTGTCGAGCGAAGGACAGTTGCAAAGAAAAACACTGCTGATGTGATCATGAAGGATGGTGAGGAGAGTGGGTCAGATGCGGATAGTGGCTGGTCAGGGGTCTCTGACAACTCATCTACTGATTCTGAAGGCACCATTTTGGAGGCCTCGTCAGTGGCCTCTGACCAAGACAGGTTTGACGCTGCATATGAGGCCTTTCGGGATCTGTCTGAGGGTCTCCATGACATCGACACTAGGCAGTATGCGAGGGGAGTCACCAGTGATGACGCACCTGCCATCTTGCTAAGTGATGGCCAGGGTCAATTACGGGAATTGGTTCACTTGCCACGCAATTGGCCATTGGCGCGATTGACGATTGCGCTTGGTGGGCTTAGCAAGCAAGTAGACAGGCTTCTTGAGGGCTACTGCTTTCAGATTCTGGCTACCAACCGTGACCCAGATGCACACCATGGGAAGGTAATCCAAACAGCCACGCACTTGACTTTGATCCTCGCTGAGTATCTGGCCGATACCATTGCGTGGCTCATGCGTAGCATATTGGATCATGAATCAAAGATCTTGTTTGACGCGGATACTGAACCTCTGTTGACACCTGGGTTTTGGATCCTGCCACTGTACAGGGAATTGCTCAATAGTGCCTCCCGCAACCGCCCAAGCCCAGCATCCGAGAGAGCTCGTGGTAGCACTGGCTTGGTGAAGATTATCTGTAGAGAAAATAAGGAGCAAAAAGGAAAGAGGAAGTATCATGACGGAACACCGCACCCCAAGGATAGGGGAGGGTTCGCCCAGTGGTTTGGATCATGCAGCTTGATTAACACCCTGTATGTATGGTTTCCGGCAAGCTGGGCCCGAGCAGTTGTTTGAGAAGTCCTCGAAATCAGAGGATCTTGGTAGCAACATTCAGCATGGGCAGCCTGCTAGAGGGCCTTCCCAAAATCCCTCCAGGGGGCATGACTGGCACCAGCCCACACAAGAGCTTGCTGGTCCAGACAACAACGAAGTGATGTATAAGATCTGGAGATGGTCATTGCCTGGTACAGCTGTAATGCCTGTGTTGAATGTGAGCAGCAGAGTGACCTGGCTCGAGCTGGATGACAAAGCTCTCCTGGACAGTTATGATGTGTTGCAGGAAGGTATCCTGTGCGATGTCTTCTCGCAAAAGTGCTCAGCGGCATGGCAAGGTGCTCCAGGACAAAGGCTTACGGTCTCCATCATGCTGCCTGGCCGACAACTGGCTGATGAATGGCTTGACTTCATGCTCTCACAAAGGAACCTGTGGCCCACCTTCACTACCAAAGGGGCTCCCACAGAGATGATAACGGAGCGAACCTTTCGCAAAGAACGGCGCAGATTGCAGGCCAAGCATCTGTGGATGGACATCAAGATTACCTGGAATCTACTCTTCAATCGTATGTACACGGAGGCTCCCACTGGGATGTCTCGTGAACAACTATATGACTTGCTCTTTAACAGAGCCACCAAGGGCAATCAGAGAAATCCCTATGAAGAGAAAGCATACAGTGGACCAGATTACAATGTAGTCCGGGGGAAGTGGAAGCAAAGTCAATGGTGGATGTGGCACTACAAAGATCAACGTGGGCCGGAGGTCCTGGACATCAATGGCTTCATACGTGCATTCAGGGGCAAGGATGAGAATGCTCATGCCGTGATTGATACATACATGGATTACTGTGCAAAGCGGTGACAAACAAGAGAGGGCACATACCAACTCAAAGGGCGAAGGCTCTTACCTGATGTGAGAGATCCGCCAGAGCAGGGAGACAAAGAAGTGGACATGACGGACATCTGATCAACTGCTTGGAGGGCATGGATGACATACTACATAGGTGGAAGAGATGATCTGAGAGGTTTTAGGGGGCGCGCAGGTTTCACCACTTTTGCGAGGATTTTCACCGGCTGCTTCTTTGTGTTGTGGTTTTTGTTGTTTGTTGTTTGTTTTTGTTTTTGTTTGTTTTTTCTGCTTCCCTGCCGGTGAAAAGACTCTGCAAGTAATTCCAGTTTCACCCTTTTGCTTTCGCACATTTCGAGAGTTGACCGACCATGCCCCGTGCTCGCTCGGCAATGCAAGAAAAAAAATCTTTTCTTGTGCACCGTCGATGACTTCTTTAGTTTGGCCATCGAAACCGTACGCTTTTGTTTTTTCTCACGACTTTAGATTCGTCCGTTTCGTGTAGGATCAGCTGACTGAAGGGCGAACCGCCCGGGACACGTACCCTAGCAGCTGCCAGACAAAAAAATTAGTTGGTGATTCAACATGTTGTGTCTCTGATCGTCACGACACGCACAGCATGGGACCAAAAAAATCCACCGCAAACCCTCCTTTTATGAAGAATAGATGGTCCCACTCACGCATTTGAAGTCGGACGGTTCACAGATGCTATCAGATTGCACAGGCAGGGCATTTAGCTTTAACATTTTTGGTATCATCAAGAATATAGAAAATTTTGGCCGTTTCGATTTTCTGCCCACTTTGTTTTTCCAGGTTGTTTCTCCCTGTTTGCGCGATTTTGTTTTTCTGCCATGTCTTCTTGAGATCACATATGCACATTTGGCACTTCATTTGGTCAACTCGAGTCAATCCGACTTGAATTTTGAATATTTTGATCATGTCAACATAATTGCGACATCATTTCACCTGGTTTTATTTTTTGTTATTCCAATTTGATCAAACTGAATTTATTCACTTTGAGAACGATTTTAAGATTCTGATTGGAATCATTTTATCAGCAAGGAATGGAGAACCCTCATAGTCCGTGTCTCACAAAATGGTCCGCATTGGTCATTTTCTGCCAAGTGGCAATTTAAATCCTACTCCCTACAGGTCTTTCATGTTTTCTCTTTTTTATTCAACTTCAATCGCATTCATGACATGATGCAAAGTCAAAAGAGCAAAAACCATGCGGAATGAATGCGGATGTGAATGAAAGTGCATACATGCGAAGAACCTGTATTCGTTTGCATTCGATTTGTAAACTTATGCCATTGTCACTATATGAATCAATCTGAATTTAACATGGCGCGATCTCGAGCGCACTCGTGGTGGCTCTGAGCAGCCATCTTCGGTGATCAACGGGCCCGGCGAATGCCCTCAGCAACCTGCGACTGGGTTGTGGAGAAGAAAGGACCTTGAGTGATTTTCAATCAAACAAATAGTGGGTCATGTTGTGCACTTTGATACACTTACTGATACACAAAGCAATTTTGCAGGTTGAAAGAAAGTGAAGTTTTGAGCGCATGACATCGAACCCATTCATTGTAGCTGCTGCCTATTTGTTTCTGCAAGCCTTGTGGAATCAAACGGAGTCTCTTCCTGCAATAGGGTTTGACCTTGACCTCGAAGACTGGTTTGGGCCATGTCATTCATGGAAGTTTCGCTCCAGACGTCGTGATTTTCATGTTTGTGCCGCAGCAGTGAGATTTAGTTGGTTGAAGCACCTCCCATCAATTGCAACAATGGACTTTCATCCAGTACCAGCCCTATGGATACTATTGATTTGAGGCACCATTTCATGAGTTCATAGCTGAAACTTACAGTAATCAACTTCCAAACTCACCAGGCTTTCATGGATAAACTTACAATCCCAAAGAGATTGGTTGGCTTGGAATTAGTAACAATCTTAAGACAGATTCTTGGGAGTCTTTGTGGTGGACAACAACACGTCCACCCTCCTTGGCAAACGCCATGGCTTGGGTCACCAAAAGCGAAAGGTGCGGCAGTTGCGTTTGTTTTGGGTTGCTTATGTTTCGAATTGAAGCCTGCATCAGCTTCCCTGCATGGTACATTCAATATCCAAATTGCGGCTTGTCCCAAGTTGTGCTGTTCTGTCAAAGTTTATTGAAACCCTGACTGGATTTGTGAACCAGGACGAATTCCAAAGGGAATTAAGTAATTTCTGTTTTTTTCGTTGGGGAAAGCCATCAGATGTTTTTTACTTTGGATTCCTTGGATGAAAGGCAATCAATCGGCTCTTTTAATTCACCTATCTATATAAAAAGGTAATTTTTTTTTGGCAGTTTCTGAATCTTTGGGGTGCTGGGTGTGTGTGTCAAAAAAGTCCATCCAAAGAGTTGAAACTTTGAGCCGCCAGGTTCAACTGGACCAAGGATGAGGATTTGGCAGTAGCTCCCTCTCCCAGCAAGAAAGCTCAGAAGTTGGAAGTTGAATGGCTCCCAAAATAACGAGAAAAAAACTTGGGTCCCAAATGAGCAATGAATAAAAAAAAACTTGGTTGGTTAGGGCATTTTGGGGGGTTATTTTACCTAGTTTTATGGGGATTATAGTGAACCATTATAAGGATCCCTAGTAAAACGTGGCTCAAACGGCACTTTCCGGAATCCTTCACTCTGCCATCGTTTGCCTCCAACTTTAGGTCCAGGTCAGTATACCTTGCCAACTGCCTTCAAGGAGGATGGGTCTCGTTTTTGTATAGAAAAACCATGCTGGAAGAGCATTGATGTTGGATGTTTGGATGTATAATATATATGTATCCAATACATATTATTGACTGTCTTGTACTACAATGAATTGAGGCATTTCAAATTTGAGTTCATAGCAATCTGAAATCCTGTTGTATGGTGTTGTGGCATCAGGGGACTTCAGTCTGTCAAAGATATTGATGGACCATGCCTTGACAGGCCTCCTGTCAAAGGATGTACCATGTCAGATAAAGATTTTTGGTTTGGGAAAAGGCCTTGAGCCTTGAACAGTGGAGGTGATTTCATTTTTGGTGGTTTTTTGTGGTCCCACATACCTTTTCAGTCCATCCTTCAATGAAATTGCACCCGCTCTTGAAGTTCATTGTGATCATCCCCCTTGTCCACCACGCCTAAAACTGGATGTCAAATCGGGCGGCCTTTGGGAGGAGTCTAAGTCGAAGCCCTGCTATGCCCCCTTCAACTCTTCCTGTGGAGAGGTTCAGGCGGATTTTTTCCAAAGCTACAAAGAAATTGGGAACAGGTTAGACTTGACTTAGAATTTAAAACAAAGGTAAGATCATAAAAACTATACTTCTGATTGCAGTCCAAGTCCAATTTGCCTGTGATTTTCCGTTCCGTTGTTTTTTGGGTGGATTTAAGGATGAATTCTTGGGATCGATAGAATTTGAATGTGTCTCACAGTTTTCCTCTTAAAGCACAGAGTGCTTCGTGCTTCACTCAGGGTGGCATCAGTGGGAAGAAGGACAATGAGTGGGTGAGCCTGGTCACTGGGTCACCAGCTATGTCCAAAAACAGCTGGCCTGAAAACCGTGGGACAGAACTGTGTGGCCCATGTTTTCCTAAAATTCCTCTCTCCTGTTTGTCAAAGTGCATGCATCCAATCTTCGGCTGTATTTTTGGAAAGTGGCCATCATACCTTCTGCATTTGTCCAAACTGGTATCCACCAGTACCTCATTGGCACCACCATGAGGCCCGGTCTAGATCCGGCACGCTATAGTCCTAAAGCTCCGGCAGGTGTGATAGGGACAGACGTGAGTGAGGAGAAGTTTGGAGTTTTGGGGGAAGTACAAGGATTGCAATGTGTGTAGTTTCCTCGTTTAGAGGTGATATTTGCCATAGTCAACTCATGTCAAATCTTGTGAATGAGCTGGAAACTATTGTAAATATTGGGGGCAGATTGCCTCTTAGGCATTTCAAGGCGGCTAAATTGTGTTTTTCACACTGAGATGGTCTTTTTTTTTGGATGCTCTTATAGTATGTTCGCTCCAAAAATGAATCTCAATCTGAGAGTTCACGATTCAGTGCCGTTGGTACTGTTGATGGAAGAAATCCTGCACCACCTAACATGTCTGAAACCCTGCAAATCATGGGAAATTTACCATGTCAACCCGTGCAAGATTTCAGCCATCAACAGTATCATCAGATGATTGTCAAGAGCGTGTGCCTCTGTCACTGTGACCATTTGACTTTTTGCCTGATTGCAAAATTCAACTAGTTTGCTCTTTTTTAGGATTTCAATTTGCAACCAAACGGCCCGGCGCGAAGCTTACCCCCATCAAAATAAAACCTCACCCTGAAGCAGACCTGATCAAGTTTGCTACTTCCTAGAGCTTCAAATCATTCACATCCCGCGTCGCCAGCCTATGATCATGGCCTGCCACGGAAGCATATCCCCTTCACTTCGGGAGCATCCCGATGGTCTGACCTCAAACAGGTCGGGATGCTGCGATGGAAGGATGATTTGTGATAAGGTCTAGCAGGGATGAATATGGGATGAACATGACTTAGGTCCTAGGTGTGCTCACAATGTTTTTCCTTCTGCTGGGACGCAATGTCAATCGAGTAAAGTGAATCACTCATGAATCTCGAGAGGCAATATTTAGAGATGCAAAGTCTTTGGCCAAGTGTACATTTTTTTTCCACCAAACCTGGCTCGACAAACCATTCAATCACTGGATTGTGACTTGACTAGATGTTTTGATGCACCTTGTTTAGGGGTACCATCTATATACATATATATATATATATATACAGAGGATATATTTGTACATATATAGAACAAACAGAGATACATCTCTATAGAATACATTCGTCATCCCGCATTGCTATGCTCCAGGACGGGCGCCCAGGGCCTGGGGACTACGCTGCAGTGAAGCAGACCCTGGCGGGCGGCCTATCCGTGGCTTCCAGCAAGACCATGGGAGTGCCACCCGTCACTTGGAAGAAGGAAACCACTTGGGACAGACCATGTGGAACGAATATGAAGAGTTCCAGTATCCTCATCCAATCACTGGCTAGTTCTCTTGATGTTGAATAATTTTGGAGGATATTGCCTTCTGGAGGAGGATGAAACGGAAGTTGTACGACTGACTAGTCCCATCTTTCAGAAGAATCGCTTGCAAGCTCTTGTCACAACCATACCAAGTGGCAGACATAGGTTCTCGAAATAAGGGTGGTATTCGTATTTTGAATCCTGATGCTTGAAAGCACCTGCAACCCCAGTTGACGTTGAAATCATTGGAATCCATCACACCCAGATTTCCAGAAGAATGCACCGGACCTATCTGTTTGTCATGCAGAAATGCCGGCAGCTTTCTTCAGGCGGAACAGCGGCAGATTTTCAAATCTACAAGGTGGGGATGAAGGTCAAAACATTGCTGAACACAGCATTTGAAAAGCGAATGGCTTGTGGTGCTGTTTGGTACCTAGTGACTTAGTGACCTAGGCATCAATGCACCACCACTTGGAATACTGTTCCTGTTGGTTTAGCAGACATTTTTTCAGTATCAAGTTTCGACATGTAGTTTTCTGCACGGTGTTCTGCCTGCATCGTCAGTGCACCTTCGATCCCCCGGGATCATCAATGCTATGGCTATGATGAGGTGCAAGAAATGGCAGAAAGCCTGTGGGATGGTTGGCTGACCAGACAAAACATTGGGAAATTCCAGTGCAAGATGTGCTCACACCAAAATGGGCAGCGGGTAGCGGGTTAAAAAAATGCTCCGGACATGCGTAGATAAGACAGTGAAAGGAGGGGCGTGCTGTATGGCATGGGTTCCCCTAGCTTACAGCAGCACACAAGCTGCATTGGCAGGCTGGTGATGGACGCCTCATTCGACAAGGTCGCAAAGATGGCATCCCACAACTGTCTGGTCCGGTGACTCAGGGGATGGGATGATTGAGGATGCTCGTTGTGAATGTCCGAAGCCTGTGGCCTACACGGTTCATGGAGGTTCAAGGGATACAGGCAGTTGCAAGGAGCCCCCGGCCCTGATTCGTAAGCAATGGGCTTGGATCATGAGCTCAGCTTCCACATTTGAGATGCTCAGATTGATTTTAGAAATTGATTTGTTGGTAATATTGCAGAGTTTATGGCTTTTTGAACTCTCAGTTTTGAAGCTGGGGGAACAACTATAGTAACTATAGATACAAGAGGTCCCAACAAAGAAGTGGAACTTCGATCCAGCTTCCCAGCTTTAGGAAACCACTGTACCACTCGGGGTTTTCAGCAGCTTCTCAGGAGCTCCCGACCTCGATGTCTCCCACCTTGCGCTTGTGCAGTCGCACCCGGGAGTATCGTCGCCTGGCCGCCACCTGGACAGCTTCGACTCCTTCCACCGCCTGGGTGGTGGAGGTTGGATGCCATGAAGGCGGGGATTCATAAATCATCCTGAGGTTTGAAGGTAATCAAGTTATCATGTTTTGGCTGTAGATATCACACAAAAGAGCATTTTCAGACAACTCTAAAAATTTTAAAAATGTCAGCAGATGATGTTTTGTGAAGTGTATTGTAATAGCAATGTAGAAATTGATACATTCAACAACCATTCAACCATTGTGGCCTGCCAGGTGTCACCAGCCACATCCTGGCGCAGCGAAACGAGGGCCGTGTGCTGGCGGTGGACCGGAGCCGTCACGCCGTGCAGATGGCGCAAAGACGCTTTCCTGCATTGCACCTTGGCGTGCTGGATGCGTCCAGTCCGCGCTTGGCAGATTCTTGGCGAGGTGACAGAGTTGTAACTTTTGAAGGTTGAAGGTTGATTTGGCTGAACTCTGCAAAGGGAATATGAAAGTTGACGGGGAAAGAAGTGGTAGGAGCATCTTTTTGCAACAATTGGAAGCTTCAAACACTAACAACTAGAGATGAAGAAGAAAAAAGGTCAACAAAAACAGAGAGAGCTTCCCATGATGAAAGGATGAAAGAAAAGAGATGTACAGCAGAGATTTTTTCCAATTCCTTGCACCACCGAATTTAGGAGGAACTTTTGCTGCTGCTTCATCCACTCGGCGCGTCTCCTGCGGATGTGGCGTGTTATTTCGTGGACCTGGGCGGTGATGCAACGTTGAGCTCTGTAGTACGAGCTCTGGGGCGACTCTTGGAGCAGGTGGGGTGATGCCCATCTAAGCTGCTAAGGATGGGATTTTAAAAACCTTCGAAAAAAAACACACACACACATATTGAAAAAAACAGAACTTGTGATTGTGATATGATGATGTTCGGTTGTTTTTGAAACTGATGAGCTTAGTAACACTAATTAAGAGTCAAGATACTTCACAGAACATCACAGAACTCTAGAGAATGCATATTTCAACTTTCATGCGACATGATCGGTTGATTCCCGAAGCTGTTAGGCACCGAAGAACGTGGAGGTTGTGGTGAAGAGTGAAGAGCTACTACGACTATATCGCAACAGTCAAGTGTTGTGACATGGTGAGTTGGGCAAATCGGCAAACGTCTTCAAATGGCAGGTGGAGAAGTTTTAGAGGCCAACTCCAGTTATATACTCTCTCCATAGTGGAATTGGCTCTCTAAGCTGGTGGATCAAATGTGAGCGTTCGCACAAGGAGATCAGCAAGGTGATGGCGAAGCGTCGGGTGGGTGGAACACAGAGCCACCCTTCAGAAGGCACCAAGCAGAGGACTGAACCCTTCCAAGGCATTAGTTGAGATCAGTGAGGGAGGCTCGAATCGGAGCTGCTATGTTCCATTGAAACTTACAAAGATGATGCAAAGAGGAAGTCTTTGCCTCCGAGTGCATTTGGCCATGTATGGTGGAGCCAAACAGTACATCGAAGTCGTCGGACTGGAGCACTGGAGAGCAACTTTCCGTCGAAGACCCTAAACCACAGCTTTTTGTGAATCAGCTGCAGGTGGTGTGAAGAGAAATCCCGAAAGTTGGATCTGCAGAAAAAGTCGGCTCGAGGCGTTTGGAAGAAAATGATGACTTTCAGGATTTAAACAGAAAGCAACTTGAAGCAACGGCTTCTGATGGAGATGCTGCAACTTGAAGCGGATGGTGACTTTAAGGGGCATGGCATGGTTCGCAGAAGAAAAATCACTCGAGCTGCAGGAAAAGAAAATCCTTAAAACTGGGGGACCCAAAGTCAAATGAGGCGATTATGGGACAAACGCTGCGTGGTTGGTTCTCCAGGTTCGAATCTATAGATCCAGTTTCTCTACTCCTGCGGCATTTGGGCACCCCTTGGGCTGGAGCAAAGGGCATTTTCTTTTAGATGAGATGATGTTCCCCCAGGGACCACTCCCAAAACCAAGCTATTTTGTGGACTTCACCTCCCCCCAATTCCAATAGTTGTGTCAAATAGCTGTGAAATATGCACACAAAACATATCATGGTTAGGATTGCTGAGCAAAAAAATCAAATTCCCTTAGAATCTGGATAATCCAACATTCAAATCAATGCATGCCTCAGGAAAGCCTGGTGATAGTGCTGGGCCTGGGCAGTATGATGCCCACAAGGCGGTAGTTGCAGATGGACAACTTTTCCTGTAAATTCCTCTCAAAACTTCTTGGTGAAGCAAAAAACAAATTATATTGTCAGGAAAAGCAGTGACTTGAGTGGATGTAAGTGTTACAAGCACTGTGTGAGAGATGAGGGACTCCACTATAAATGCCTTGAATTTTGCAATACATTGATATTTTACACGTGAGATCCAACACAACTAGGGAACTGACCCTTCCGTTCCGTCAATTCCTTGGAACGACCAACGACACAGCCGACCTTGCGAACGGCCAGTACCGCGCCGTGGCGAATGGCGCGCTTGGTGGCCGTATCATGCCGTAGGGGAACTGCCCAGTGATTTCCAGGTTTGGCTGCTGGTTCAATCCATCCTTTTGTTGAAATGATTACAGTATCTTTGGTGGGATTGAAGAAACCCTGAATGATTTGTGTCCTGAACGTGTCTCTGCAGCTAGTCTCTCGATGGGGCCAGATTTGGGAAAATACTGCTCAACGTCACCTTTTCATGGTACGAACTGGGAAGTCACCAAACCTGACCTGACCTGACCAAGAAACTGTGCACGCGAATCATAGTATTATGCTACTACTGCTTGTACTCCCACCCCACCCATTTCACAGTCTACAAGGGTGGGATCCCATACCTTCGGGGATTGCTAAGGCCCGGTGCCGAGCCGGCCGTTGCCCGGCCGTCCCAGACACCTGGGCCAGGGCATTACGTGGCCAAGGTGCTGATCACTGTTGACTTTGAAGACAAGATGAGTTGGATGAGTGGTGAAACCATTTCCCTGTGTGAGGCAAAAGTTAATGATCTTAGGGTTGCCAGTTCAGGGAAAGATCTCCAACCCCACCCATGCCATTCTGTGTCACTTGTGCCGGAGTCTTGCTGGAAATCATTCTTTCGTCAAAACTTTCAGTTTTGCCTTCCAGTCTTTCACCTCTCCACAGATTATCATCCAAAAATTTCCCTATGACCGGGGAGCTTTGGAAACCATCGGTGTGTCGGCAAAACTCGCAGCCCCCTTGACGCATCAGGGCATTGCCCAGAGTGAGAAACCTGTCTACTCGGCCTTTGCCTCTCAATCGCAGCGGGGGTGCGGTGCCCCGGCTCGGGGTGATGCATAGCTGGTGGATCTGGTGGAATCCTCTCCGTGGTTTTCATGCAGGCCCACGAAGCAGGAGCACAAAGTGGCAGCTGAAACGCCAGGGCCCGGGCAATATGTACCCAGGCTGCCGGGCGGCCTTGGGTACACATGAAATTGGTCCAAATTTGCCGAACCGACACCAAAGTGATAGCACCAATATGGCACTTGCATGTCAGCATTCATTTTCTGACTTTTTGCATGACCTCCTTTCTTTTTGAGATCCAGAGTGCCGTGACTGCGGCTCCATGTGGCATGTACCCTGAACTCTATACTGCTCACCGTAAGATTTACCCCTTTCCGAGCACTCCCTGGCATGGTGCCATACATCGGCAGGATCAATCGCCGTCCCAATATGCGGGAGTTACATCCTGAGTTGCAGTACTTCGGAAGCACCGCCGAACGTTTCAAGAAGGCCCTTCGCGGAACTGAGAGTTGAAGATTGGAGTGATAGAGATTTCAAGTCACCATGATGGTTTGCATTAAGTTTACATAAATGTCATGAGAAGCAGATTCCCGGGAGTGTCCCTCCGGAGTTTTTTGGTAGGGTTTCGTTGTAGATTGCGTCTCTGGAGCCTGTATAGCTATAACATGACTATCAGATGAGATTCAGAGAATTGTTCACTGTTGGGGACAATAGATATCAAACAGCAATTATTGGGGATAATTGCTAAGGATGATGGGGGATAATTGATGTTAATATTAATAAACAATGCGTGTCATTTCTCAATCAGAGCAAATAGCGACAGCCGCAAACATATCATCAACCCAACCCAACTGCCGACATTTGTCAGGATGAAGCCGCAGTGATTGCTGGCAGACTGCCTGGCCCCGGCGCCTATGGCTTCGCTGACTACAAGAACAAGGCACCGGTGATGGATGCGAAGCCACATCCGAGTTGCCTGCTGGCCACTGCTTTTGTTTGTTTTGTTTGGACGTTCGTGTGAGTTAAGGCAAATCTTAGGACGTCATTTCAAACTCCTTCCTTGTTGGTCCAGATTGATAAGAGCCCCACATGGTGACTGAGCTAGTGGCAGCATCAAAAAACTGGGAGGTTGTCTGGGAGCACACGTTAAAAGACCTTTCTTTTGATGTTCGAGGATGTTTCTGACATGCCCAAAGATAAATTGTGCCATCCGCCAGGGGAAGAGCTTCGCATGGCTCAAGGGCAAACGTTTCCAGGACGATCATTTTATACGATGTCGGTGTGGGCCCCTCTTGTATAAATCGTTCTATCAGTGGTTGCAGTGACATTGCCAATGTATTGAGATGAAATAGATGAAATGGCTCTCAGATGTACATGATTAAGCTATTGGAATTCTAAATTCATTCAACTGGAATCTTGATGGCCAACACTTCAATTTAGCTTGGGATGATTTCTGCATCGGAAAGTTGCCACTGCGCGGCGTCGTGAAATGAAGTCTGGAAGATGATGGACTATGGCCGTAAATAGGTTTCTCCTGGCACTTACAATTGATTGCACTCGAAGATCGTCCCAATGTTCAGAAGTTAGAGGAGCCATCTAAGAAGCAAGACTTTCAACCTGGTCCGGGTGCATACTATGGTCTGGGTCCCAGTGACAACGGATGCTTGCCAAGTGTGTTTTTTACTACTAATATGCAACAAGTAGGGCCAGTAGGGGGAAGTTCCAGGACTCCCAATAGTGGGACCCCCAGCCACCGATACTCCCATACCACTGCTGTAAGAAGCCCTTGAAGTATTGGAATGGTATGGGAAGCTTATGGCAAGGGGGTCCCGCTGTTGGGTGTCCGTGGAGAAATTCCTAAAGTACCAGTAGCATTTGGCCTGGCCACTTCGTCTAATTAGAATGAACCAAGCGATCATTCTCATAACTGGACGATTTCCAGTCCACATCAGTCAGTCAGAAATTCGCATGTTTTTGGTGTCTTCTGGATGATCAAGCAAAACTTTGAAATCACCCACATCACCTTCATCATATGACAAAGTGCCAATGTGCCATAGGAAGTTTGCAAGTTGCTAACTTCGGTACTCGTACATAATTGCTGTCCGCCACTGGCCAGATGAGAAAAATGGCTGGAGACATGGCTCCACATCCATCTTGGGCAGCAGTGGAACTTTGGCTTTTGGTGGTGGTCTCAGATGGCTTCAGGTGTATTGAGACAAGTCACACTGGAAGTCGAAAGAAGTCAAAAAAAAAAATTGGATGTGAACAGTTTGGAGTGAGGTTTTGAGTTTTGACACTTCGAAACCAAAAAAACATTTTGGAAAACAACATGATCACAATATACCGTTCCAAGGCAGCATGGAAGCGCGACGTGGACTGAGCGACCCCAAGAAGGGTCAGGCAGGAAACTGCGAAGCGGTTTTCTTCGCCAAACGGTAGTGGGGGATATCTTAAGGGAAACGGCATATTGAAACATGCCAACAGTAGTGGGGATATCATTCCAAAGTAGTGGGGATATCTATGAGAATTAACATTGGTAGTTTTTTTCAGAACAACCTAAGGCAACTTCTCTTCAAACTTGCTGCCGAAATTGCTGAAAATTTGTGGTGATTTTTTGGTCCAGGAACCTGGACCTGGTGCCTACTATGATGGCCTTGAGGTCTGACCTGGTCTGTTGTTGATGGGATGAGGGATCTCGGGATACACCCAACGATATAAAGACCTCTGAAACTGTATGTACAGGGGCGTGTAGTGTATCAACTGAACGATGTAAGGTGGAGATGCAAGGCAGGTTTCATTTTCAATCAGACAAAAATCTTCGCCTGGAAATGAGAAAATATCTGAAAACCAGCTCCAGGTCTCATTGTCCTTGACTTTCTGTGGGGTTGATTTCTCCTTTGCCCTCATGAGACTGATAAAGGGAACTTGTTGTTTTTTTTTAAATAAACCTTGCTGTTTATTTGAGTTGGATAGAGATTGTACCCCTCTAGGAGTTGTTTTCTGTCACCACAATGGTTTTGGCAGGAATCATCTAGTGTTAGTGGCGGAGCAACTGGCAGGCCCGTGGTGCTGGGGCAGCACAGGGATGAGGGTCCAAGAAACGATTTGTGATAAACCAGACTGTCACGATACGCAGGTGTTCATCAGATGATACGCAGGTGTTCATCAGGTGTTCATCAAATGGGAGCCTTGTCCTGTCTATTTTCAAGCTGTTTTTAAGGCAACTGTGTTGCCGTGTTTTTTTTTAAACTATGGGTGCCGTGTGCCTTGCTTTCCTTTTTTCCATGGGTGAGAGCCAATCCCTTTCGGCACATGAAAATGCCGATGCTCTCTGAGATACGGCACAACCGATGCAGACTTTGCATGGAAAAAACCTGCCAGGAATGATTTTACTCATAGAAGATGGATCTCTTTCCATTCGCATTCACCATCACATATCGTTGTGAGTTGGGACTGGAAAAAAAGTCTGCGGAAAGAATCGCCACTTGTCCTGATGATTATCGATATCATGGTCAATGATTGCTAGAACCTTCCCTTGGTGGAAGTATAGTGGGGATCCTTCTATAAGCTGCATGTCTGGAGAATTCCTCACAACCAATCTGCGCCTCGCACATGGTGCAGGAAGCCTCACAGGATGTTTCCCCCAAGCAGTTTCTTCCGTTCCACTGTTCCGAAGGCACAAGAAGTTTGGGGTGGGGCAGAACGGCAAAGAAACCGACTGAACATTGCTGAAACTCAACTTTATGCTCCAAACACTGAGGAAACATTGAGTTTTCTCTCAATGCTTGACATGTTTTTTTTTTCGTTGAAAGATCGCCAGGATGTCATGGTGGCGCAGTATCAAAAAGATGGACAGGTTGGACCTCCCCCTGGCGCGTGCCCTTGGCTGCTTTTCCAAGTGAAAAATCCGCCTTTCGCAGCATCCCTGGTTGTCAGGTACAGCCCACGGTTGGAGAAGGACCTGGGAACGATCCAAAGATTAGCCCCGAAAAATGAAGGTTTCGGTTCAGTCGGGTAGCTGAGACGGATCGGGGACCAGGACTTGTTGAAGAATCTTCGATTTGGGGTTTCTTCTCTTTGAAGTTCAAGATATTATGCCCAAATGTGGGCCACCCAATATTGTACCCGATCTTCTCTTTAGGTGGGCCTTGAACTGACTGACTATACCCCCAAAAATGGGATCACTTCCATCATGGCAGTCGTCCTTTCAGGCAGCACAGCGGCTGCAATCAGAGGCAGCGCCGAATGTTGGACCTGGACCTGGCTGGTGCGCCAGGGTTGGGGGTTTTCTCAGTTGCTCAGCTTCAAAAATGCTGGAAATATCCTGTAGATTCAAAAAGGCATCGGGAAAGCTTGGGGAGTTGCAGTTGATGCTGATCCTCTCAGCTTCAGTTCTTGACATGAAACTTAAGTCTTGGAGCCCAGGGGTTGTCAAGGTCGAAAGGGGCACATGGTTGAGGATTCCGAGACAATTTTCTGACTTCATTGGTTCAGGTACAAAGTGAAGGATGTCACTGGCGGCAAGATCTCAGGGACTTTCAATCGTCATGCTGTGCCTTGGCTTTGAACGTTGGGAGTTTTTGGGATGTCAAGCAATTGATTGTTACGCAGGCTGAGCCTGGTAAATTGTTACAGTATACAAGTGATTTGATTAGTATATCAATGGTTTTCCTTCCCCTTTTCCCTCACGGCTAATCCTACTGAGAAAGACTTCTCTTGAGTGTCTTGGCAGGTGGATGGAGTACCAGTGTCGGGCAAACCTCGGGTTTGTGACCTCAATGTGTGGGGGAATGGCAAGGGTCATGGGAATGTTGAGGATGTTCGGGATGTTAGGGATGTTTGGTGCGTGGGAGAATACGTATGTGGATCGAGGGCGGTGCTACCGTCACAGATTCAGGTTTCAATGTTCTCCATCATAGTCAATTCTTTCGCGATTTGGAAAGATCCCTCACCATCCCTCAATCACCATTTTATCATTCAACCTACAACATGAAACGTCCCAAATTGGCCCCAAATTGATCCTTCTCACCCACACCGTTGCAACTCAGGGTTTGGGCTTTGAGTCGCAATCCAAACGGTTTACTCCTGGCGATCCGAAGGGTGAGGCGGATTCGCCCTCGGAGTTGGATGGTGGATTCGTTGGTCGTTGGTTGTTTGATGTGATGAAATTTTCGATTCAATGCAGGTGCTACCCGGTCCTGGCACCTACAACACACGCAAAGACTCAGATTGGATCACTTTGTATCTTGGCTTGATTGAAATGGAAAGTCGGAAATTCACACCAGTGCAATCAGTTGGGGTCATCCATGATGGGGATGAATCACTGAATACGAACGACATTTTTCAGAGTTGTGTGTGTTTTTGCTCGTTTTTTGAGTCTATTCTCCTTGACAAACAAATTTGAAGTGACACCCACGCAAGCTTGGATTCTGAGCAAACTAAAGTGCAGTTTGTTGGCCATCAACCCCTGGGAAGTCTATTTCAGTGAAAAGTACCTGTCATTTCATTTCATCTAGGTTTTTCCACCTTCTTTGCTCAGGACGCACAACATTTACTTTGGAGATTTCGCCTAAACCTAAGGCCTTTGCAGCTGTCTATAGGGATAGGGATCGGATGTAAGAACGCTTGCTAGAGTGAAATCATCGAGAATTGTTACTTAGGACGATACCCAGAATTCCTTTTCTTTGACGGGGTTTTTCAAATCTGGAGATTATCCAGCCATAGTGGAAAGAAGTGACTTCAGCAGTGATGATGTCATGAGATTTTGCACTCTTGGATTACCAGGATGGGTGTTTTTGCAGCTGCCATGACTCGCGCCGGCAAAGAGAGGTGCGGACTTGAACGAATTGTTCAAGTGCGGGACGTGACAAGGAACAGCCCGCCATGTCGTGAAATTTATGGTTGGTCGTAGTCTGAAGCCAAAAATACGGCAAAAAATAACGACATCGATGATCTCTTTATGTTTGCTGCTCCGAAGATTTTGATTGTTGATTCTCGGCACCAACCATGGCATGGAATTTGCAGCGGCCAAGCCGCCACTCGCCCCCAAAAGGGGGTCAGTCGTGCAGTGGTTTCACTGGTGAAAGGCGAGCAGTTGGTTAGTTCTCAGTGCAAAAAAGCTGGTGTTCCTTGGGGAATGATTTTATCCAAGAACACAACCGAGGTGGGACATCTAAGTGTGGATTGGAGGAACTGCAGGTAGCAGGTGGTGTGATCACATCATGTTAAAGGTTCAATGTGTACAGGGGATCCGCCTTGCAGAACTTGTGAAAACAAACTTCCCGTGGAATCTTCTCTGCTTCGATATATTTTTCTCTCTCTTTCACAGCCATTGCGGCCGGGAACGTGAAATTTTCAGAGCGAGCATGGCGGCTGGGGACCTCAAGGATTTGATATATCCTTGACATGTCCAATGTTTTTTTTTCCAAACTGCAATACAAAAATCGTATTGTCTAATCCTGTGGGGTGTAAATCTGTTTTGGACTCCTTAGCCCTTATTTTCCGGAGATTGTGTGCCAAGGATCAGCGACCTGGGGGCTGGTTTGGAATCTTAGCTGAGTGGAGTTTCAGTTTCAGATCTTGGAAACGACGAATCCTTCGGCGATGAAATGTCTCGACTGCCCTTTTTTTCCGGAATTTCTGGGAAAAAAGTCATGTTGGATTGGAGTTTCCAACTTTAAGGGTCAGGTAAAAATCCTGAGTTGAAGCATATGTTGGTTTTTATACATCCCATAATGATGTCCCAGTTGCCAATATATTCAGGGAAAGATCGACCCCTCCTCCTGAGGTCATGCCGCAGGCTCAGGCTGTGGGGATTCCCGCAAGTGCGATGACGACTTCAGGCGATTGCCGGGGTAAGGATTTTGGCAAAGCCTTGGAAAGGGCCCATCATTTTCTGTGAAAGTATTAAGGAAACATCTATCTAAATATTGCGAAATCTACATCAAAAGTCACAAGAAGATTCGAGAAGTATTTGGATCAAGATCCACATCTACTATTTGCACCAGAGTTCTGTCTACACATTCACCGTATGGGCAGTCCGTATGCTAGGGGCAATGCGGACAACGTCGAGAGCCCGTGCGAGATCGCCCACTGTTTGGAGTGCACGGTGGATGTGGGGTGGGATGGGCATGGATTTTCACTTAGATGTTTGCCGAATTTGCTGACACTACTCAGTTACACTGACAGTATTTTCAAGTGCTATATATTTTATTTGTTGATTGAATTTAGGACGATGGGCAGTCGCCACAATAGCCACTTGCCATTCCGAGTGCACATTCTACAGATATCAATTGCTAAACTTATGAGTCAGCTTGTCATCAAAAAATATTCAAAATTTGCAGTGTCTGATTCTCTAATTCCATAAAATTTCCCCACTCATCAAACAATTTCCCTCAATCTAAGCATTACCCAAGTGCTATGGCACTTAGGTGATCACCGGTGGAAAGGCTCAGGCGGCGGGTCGGATGTTTGGGACACGGTTGAGGTGGTGGGACGTCCACCGGGGCCACACCTGACAGGGACCTTCACAGAAGACGGCCTATGGCTTTCAGGGGCCAGCGGGAACCCGCAACTCTGTGAGTGGCAATGGAAGGCAGGGACCCCGTTGAAGATTCAACACAAGGATTCAACAACAAAAAGAGATGTTGTTCCCATGAAAACTTATGGAAACTGGGTGGGAACTTCTCAAACTCGCCCAAGTTACCTTTCCCATTGAGATAATTTAAAGGTTTCCTCATTGGTAACTTGGTCAGAAAATCCTCACCCCACCGGATGACAAACTGCTGGACAGTATCGCCCTGGCGACGGGCAGCCGCAGCTTCAACAATACCCGCAACAGCACGGGTGGCAGCGCGGTGGGCAACGTTTGGGGGGCCCAGGGTCAGATCAGTCAACAATAAAACATTTGGTTGAATTTCGAACAGCCTGACATGTGTCAAGACTCTCAAAATATTAATTGTTTGGATCAGAATCATTCATATCAATCATTTTTTGATATCTTTTGATTTTGTATAGTTTCAAGTTGAGTTTGAATTTTCCACCATTTTTTGGATCTATGCACTACTGTATTCACCTCCTCAAAAAATTCATCGTTTCAGCATTTCGAGGTACGTGAATCCGAGCCCAAGGAACCCAAGACTTCACGGACCTCGCGCCTTAGCGTGGTGGTGCGGAAGCGGCCCATGAACAAGCGCGAGGTTCACCGGGTGGATTTCCCTGGGTGATTTTGATTGTGTTTGGTGGGTTGGGAGAAAAGGTTTTTTTTTCTGGATTTTTGTTGGGATGGATACACTTGAGAATGCACTTGTTTGTTTGAGGTCTGGTATCATTTTGTTCTTTGTATCGGAAGACTGGTCTGAAGTATAAGATGTGGCGACTTGATGATAGGTACAGTCTGCGCAGCAAGACGTGGTCATGTGCAGGTGGAGCATTTGATGGAGAAGTGGATGGTTTCTTTTGAACAACACAAAGTACTGGATATGTTCATTGGAATTTACTGCACCCAGGAAATAAAGCCTGATTAAGGGGATCATTGGGGTCATAGATTCCCGTGATATGCAACAGAACACATATTCAGTGACTTCAATGCGCAATCTAAAGGTTTGCACACTGAACATAGTGGGTTGTGACAATCACTAAAGTGTGGCGCAACTTCCTCAGGGAAGAGAACAGACTCTGACACAACAGTGGGACATGCTGACCCTCCACTCCTTTCCCTTTTATTCTTGCTTACACGTTCCACAGAGGGGTCACGGCGCATTCACGGCGCCAATTCCACACCACTGAAGCTGCAAAAGTTGAAACACTTGCGCTTGATGGTGAAACCGGTCATTGTTCTCGAGGGAACGCAAACACCACGATGTATGTTCAATGTCGATGTTCAATATGATTAGCATATTCGGCAAGTAGTACATGGTCCTTCAGCCATCTTTCTCCTACTTCCATCTCTGATCTCTGCATCAATCGGGTAGAGATGGATCTTTTGATGAGTTCATTGGAAGAATTGGCATCTGACTGACCCAACACATGCCATGCATCCTGCCACACCATCCACGCGGCCAGGGAAAGCGCAGTAGTGGTGAAGGAACCAAAGCTCAAGGTAGACCTCACCCGATATGTCGAGGACACGGGCGATGTTTGAAGTTTTGATGAAGCTGAGATTTGGTTGGAAAAATCTGAAAGCACTTTGACTTTTTCTTTATGTGGTAGGAAGTTGATAGAAGTTGCATGACCAACATGCATGACACCATGTTGGGGTTGGATGATATTTTCCAGGTTTTGCGCCAAGATTCGCCCAGGAACATAATTTTCTCTTCGACCAGGCTTTTGATGAAAACGCCACTCGGTGATCGATTTTCAACCCCTGAGCCTCCATTGGGGATCACTGGAATTCCATTCACTGCAGAAAGGGGAATTTTTGGAGGCTTGGAGCTTTTTTGAGATGATTGTGACATCCCTGTTCAAATACCAAAACATGCATTTGGGAGCAACATTTCTTCAGATTCTCCAAGGGGTTTCAGATGATTCACCTCCCCTGAGGCGACCAACGAGTCGTTGTACAAATCCTGTGTGCAGCCAGTGATTGATGCTGTCTTGGACTTGGAGATTTTGAACAGAACCCAAGATGTTGCATAGTTGAGGGTCAAGATAACCCAGGCGCTTTGATTATGTTTGATTCTCATTCATTGATGATTTCCAACTAGCCACCGGAAAATGGCATTGTCTTGGTCAAAAAGTAGAGGGCGACAAAAAAACAGGAATACTGTAGATGAATTTCAACCACAACAGAAACTAAGAAAGATAGGTCAATAGACAACAGACCTTTAAACACAGCGAGAACAGAACTAAGCTGTCACGAAGCAAAGCGTGCTCAAACTCAAGGTGTTCCAGAAAGCGAAGTGCACTTGCTTCGCGTGCCCCTTTACATCATGGATTCCTCCAGATTTTGGGTCGTCGGATGATGGATGCAACCCGATGGCTTTGCCTTGTTCCAGCATGAGGATGGAGGGATTTGCAAAAAATCAATCATTTGTTCAGAAAAAGATCAGGCACTTGTATCTTCATGGACAGATGGCTGTATGATAGTCATGTCATGTCATGTCATGTCATGTCATATTAATTGAGCCATTGAGGCAATTCTAAACAATAATCTGCAGAAATCTCCCCAGCACACGCCTTCAGCTCCAGGTACGGACAGACGGGCAGTGGCAAAACCTTTACCATGATGGGCCCGCCCAAGCGCATGGTGCGGGATCTACAGTGGAGCTAGCGGCTAGCGAAGCTGTGCTCAAAAGGACAGTTTGTATTGCCAGATTTTTTTACTTGACCTTGGCTCATTCTCAACTGAGTATCACAAGCAAGAAAAACTCATGAAGATGCCAATGTAACAGGACTATGATTTTGACTTCACTTTTTTGACCCCAAAAAAGAAGTGGTGGTGAACTATCAGCCAAAGGTGAATTTGTGCTTGGGGGTTGTGGATTGGGACCACCCGGTTTCCACAGCAAACATTGAACAGTGCCGCGCATTATGTAGTTTTTCTTTGGCCCTCTCCTCAACAAACAACCTGTTTGGTGATGAAATGGGACTTGGGAACTTGTTTTCTTTTCCAAATTTTTGCCCTCAAAAAGTTGAGAAGTAAGAAGCAAATTTCATCCATTGAGTCTTTATTTGCCCTTGACAAAAAAGCATGCTTTTTTCTCGTTTAGTTTTTGCAACTCCCTTAAAAATCATTGAATCTTCAATCAACTTGAAACTCCAAAGCCTACATTTTTTCAACATATGGAGGGTCTTATTAGTGGAAACCAATGGTTAATAAGCTCCTAATAAGGCCTTATTTCCAGGGGAGATACATGAGTGAAACTCTGAGTGGTGTTTACCAAGGTGGAGAACTTACTGCCAGAGGAGCGGATTCCTGGCATCTTCCTATTGGCCTCCCAGGTGGCCATGGCATCATGGAGGGTGTGAGGGTGGATGAGTCAGCTGAGGGTTGTGAATTGTAGGGTTCAATGTAGGGGTCAGGTGGTGGTTTCAAATATTTTTTTATTTTCATTTTTGGGGAGATGATCAAATTTGACTATCTAATATTTTTCAAATGTTTTGAACATATCAACTAAGAGGGGTCAGTTTTCATTCGATTTGGAGAAAAGATTGGAGATGCACTTGATCTTTTTATTGGCTGAAATCGCTTCTATTTAAGCAGCAAGCCTTTTAGGGGAGAAGCCCAGACTCACAGTCGGTCCGCCGGTCCCAAGACCGCTTGCTACTACAGGACCTCTTTCGTGGGGTTGCCAGTCAGGCGCCGACAGGGAAAAGACAGGGAATTGGAGGGAAGATACAGTAGATATTTAAACCCTAAGGATCCGTTTGTATGTCCTAAGGAAGGGAATTCCCCTACAATCCTATGACCTGGGGATGGGATGTTTCGATCATCAATCCTACGATTTTCGGGAGGGGTCTGGATTCTTAGGGAAAGATCTTTTCATGACTTTGGGATGCTTGCTGAATTGAAGTGAAATCTTCAGCACTCATAGATTTCAACCTTGGCAATGTGTAGGAAATATGATGAAAGGCAAACCCATGGATCTCGCTGAGAAGAATGCTCTGATCCAGCAGAGTCATGGTGATAAAAGTGATCTAAGGGATCTAAGATGAGAATGATGATGTGGTAATAGAAAATGAAGATCAAGTGACATCCTAGTTATTGTCAAGCAATCAAGTTGACATCAGGAGTTTGTCCTTTTTCCCGTAGGAAAGATCACTATGCATCAAAGGAAACCGTGATCGAAAATCACCAATCTCCAATCCAACAAGTAACCAGTCATGATTTCACATTTGTAAAGGTTCGACATCCTATTTTCAAGTGGCATTCCTTTGCCAGGAGTATTCTCACTTGGGAGTCTTCATTGCCTTCTACGAGATTTACTGCGGGAAACTTTTTGACCTCCTGAATAACAGGCCACCTGGGACATTCAGCTGCATGCTGGTGGCGCTTGCCCAAAAACCTGGCATTTTTTCTAAAACTCGTATGAAATACAAGGGTCCCTTCAATTGAGGTAGCGACTCAAAAAGGCCATGATGTATCAACAAAAGAAAAAAACATGTTTTTTTTCTTTACAAGCTGTACTTGAAAAAAGGGGAGCCTTTCGATGTGTGATGTGGAGTCATTTTTTTTTGAAGGTAAACCTTCACCTAGATTTTGGTTGGTTGAGATCACCAGGCAGCTCCTCCATGCCCGGGAGAACGCGAAGGGCAATGTGGTCATTGGTGGTTTGCAGGTGTGGGAGGGTGGTCGGAGTTGCCATGAAGTGGAACAGTCAGAGATATGGGGGTTTCCTAAGATGGTGGGTTTTCCCCCAAATCATCCATTATTAATAGGGTTTTCCAGCAAATAAATCATCCATTTTGGGGGGTTATCCCCCTATTTTTGGAAACACCCATTCATATAGGATATAGGCTTTACGTTAGTATCATTGTGCTGGTAATCCAGTTGTAATTGATATTGTTGTTGATATCGTTGTTGGTGCTCCTATTGCTAGTGTACAGATATTCTTGTAGTTGGAATTGTTATGGATAGTGTTATCGATGTGGTTGTTAGTGTTTCTAATTTCTAGTGTTTTTGTTGGTGCTGTTGTACTGATTTCATTGATGTCGTTGACATGAGTGACATGGCAAAGTAGCCGATGAGTTTCCCATGAGTTTCCTACGTTGCCATTTCCTATCTCGCTTCCGTCGCATGTTCGGTGGCAGGAGCTTCAGATTGGAAACTGTGATAATCTCATGGAGGCAGGGGCAGAGCGATTGGGGAATGTAAGAACTAAGAAACATGGGACAAATCATAGTTTTGTCAAATTCTTCTAGCACTTTTGATGAATTTGATCATTTTCTATCATTTCAAATCTACCCTCCTGCAAACTAATAACAACCAAGCTCCTTGTGTGTGCGGGTTTCACGTTCCAGGTCATCGAGGCTGGCCTTAATAGTCGCACCACGGGTGTGACCGGGGCCAATGTGGACTCGTTCGGGGTCCCAAGGCGGATCTAGAAGGCCATAGTTGGCCAACAAGGGTGATGGGACCGCCACATGTCTTTTGTTTCTGAGCAACCCCTGAGATCTGAGATGAGATATGAGTCTCAGCCCCTTGCGGCATTTTGATTGAAACTGGATAATCTACACAGTTTTCAGGACCATCAGCACACTCTTGAATTGGATGCAGGCACCGAAAATGCAGACTTCACCATTTTTTGCGCCTTTTTGAGCTCACCAAATGTAAGCACTGCTTCACTGTGGGGTCAACTCGTCGAATTTCGTCCACCCAACCGAGAAAGGGGGGTTCCAATGTGAAACTCACCTCCAGCGAGCTGGCAATGTGAAACCCAGGTCTAGATCTCATGCAATTCTTCAAATCAGTCTGAAAGATTTGTCCTCCCAAGAGGCGCGAGAGCAACGAGCAAGTTTTAACATTGCGGTTGTGGTGTGAAGGAGATATGTTTCAGATGTCTTCGTATTTCCTCCCCAAAAAACGATGTTGGTGAACAATCCAAAAGGATCTGGTGAAGCAAAACTCTCTGCGAATACTCTATTGCTTGTAGATACTTCAATGTTTCTGGTTCAAACATATAGCGACCAAAAACAAAATCCTACTCGACATCGCTGTGTCACGTCCAGGAACATGGCAAGATCAGCTTCATTGATTTGGCTGGTAGTGAGAGGGGTGCAGACACCTTGGACACTGATCGCCAGGTGAGGAGAACCGGTGCAGAATGGGCTGTTTGTTCTTTCATAAAGGGACCTTTGTTTTGAAAGTGGACGAAAAGTTGAGAAGGAGAAGTTGCAGCACTTGAAGCAATTTATTCTTGTGCAAAAAGACTCGGCTCATATCACAGTTGTCTTTGTTGCCAGACACGGATGGATGGAGCAGAGATCAACAAGTCTCTGTTGGCCTTGAAGGTTTGGACATCTGGTTGGGTTATGGCTGTCGGTGCCACGAGAAGTTTCAAGTCCTACAAATGATAACCCTGGGTCGCTTGCTTTTTGCCTTAGGCATGCTTGGACACGGACCATCTTTCTAACAGGGAGTTTTTGTAGTGTATCTATATATTTCACACAAGCTACTTACTACTCATGTATGATCACTTCTGACTGTGTCCTCATCTCCATTTGAGCCCAGAAAAACTGAGTGCCCATGGCCATGATCTTGGCGCCAGGAATGCATCCGAGCGCTGGATCAACAGTTGGATCACACACCTTTCCGAGGGTCAAAATTGACCCAGGTGCACAAATCCGGTGTTTTGACCCTTGGGCCATTTGGCGATTTCCTTTGCTGAATGATTTTTTTGGCTCAGCTACCAGTTTTGGAGCATTCAATTTTGGGTCATGTTTCGTTTGGAGGCATAGCCTACAGTTTGACCAACCATTTCCTCCATGTCAGGTGCTGAAGGATTCCTTTGTGGGAGCCAACTGCCGAACCGTCAGGGACACCCAACCACTAAGACTATGCAGTTCCCAGTGAACGGTTGTAGGGTCCCAGTCAGGAACCCAGCAGGATTCTGCACCCCGCTGAAACGTAACATTCATGGAATCGGAAGAATTGGGCCAATTTGTAGATGTTTTTCAACCCTTTCCATGGGAGCCTATTTTTAGGTTCCATAAGCTACCACTCCATTTGTGTCACGAGGTGATGATTGCCAATGTGTCGCCATGCAGCGGTGCGGTAGAACACTCCTTGAATACCTTGAGGCCATGACAAGTTGGTTGTTGGGGTGTGTGTTGGGTGGTCCAAATTTCGTTAAACATCTTTCAAGTGTTTTTAGGGATAGGAAAAACGGAAAGTCAATAACCAGTTCGAAGGTTTTGGGGGGGCCGTGGTCATATTAATTTGGTTCAGCCTTGAGGCATTTCTGTCCCAGTAACAAACCAGCATTTTCATTGGTGGAGCAGTGGAGCAGATGTCAGTTGGGCCTAAAAAATCCAAGTTGCATTTAGAAGATCTAGCTGAACGTTTGTGTCCTATGGAGTTCATTGAATGTCATCCATCCTGGTGACCTAATGACCTCAACGGCTTGAACGACTTAAGCCTCCAAGCTGTCAGGTATGCTTACCGCGTCAAGGAGCTTCGAAGTGCTCCCTCCAAGACAGTCGTCCCCGTAGCAGGTGAAGCTGGGGCCCGTGGCAAGGTGGATCTCTCCAATCAACTTGAGCTCAATTGGTTGAGAGAAAATGAAGGGTGGCGTTTTTTTTTTTCAGGATTCTTGGTTAGTTTAATAGCAGCAAACTCCAGTTTGCTTTGTTTGGCTATTTCCAAAATGCAGGGACATTGATTTGAATCTTCAACTTTCAGAGTGGATCTGTCAGTTTCTTTTCTCTCATTTGTTTGAGGGGTCAGAATCTATCATCAACCTGGCAACAGGAATGTTCAGACAGGGCGACACAGTGGCTCTCAGCAGGAAATGTCCGTAGTTTCATGCGGAATCTTCAGCATTTTCACCCACACATGTTATATCGCCAGGCAAGCAAAGTGTCATGGAAAATCGTAACAGCAGGTTATGATTCTGTATTTCAAAAACTAGGTGTCATGAAGCCCAACTTTATGCTTGTTTTTTTGCCATAGGATAGATCTTCAATGATTTCTGATTTCTGAATTTGATTCTCATTTTCAGGACAGGAGGTGGATCCACGTGTTCCCATTTTCAAGGAGGTTGATCCACATGTCCAGGCGGCACCGTATCCAGCTTGGATCGAGAACCTTTGGCAGTCTGTGCCACACAGGCATCCGGGGGTCAACAGGTCTAGAACCCATCCCAAGGACCCCACAACAGAACCAGCCAAAACAGACATTTTTTTAAAACAGCAATCTAATCATTTTTGATGAAGCAAACCCTATTAACCTTCATTATCCACGGGTACAGTTTTTAGGCAGGACTCCAGATATATCACACATTCATGGAGATATATCCTTAATTGGCGCACTGTTTTTCCATTTCCATGCCGCCCACAAAAATCAACTGAAAAAGCTATGCTTGTGGTGCAATCGGTAATGACCCAAGATTTTTGTTGGTTTAACCGCAAAAGAACCCTCGAAATTGGCCTCCCGTGATTGAATTGTTGCCTTAAAGAAGGATGCCTATCCCTGCATGTTCCGTGCTGACCCGATGAACGGGTGGTAGATAATTCACAGGTTTCTGTGTTTCTTTTTTGGTTAGGCATCGTTTTTGACAGTGAACTCACCATTTCATAGAGCGTGGGTGGCAGGGAGATCTGGCTGTGAACAGCAGTGGGGATACCTGGGCAGCCCTCAGGGTGTGAGTTTCGGCAAGGGGGCATTCCTGATGAATCAACAATCAAGCCAAGCACGTCTCATTGGAACAAGTTACGTTACCTGAGTCAAAATGTCATGTTTGCATACTTTGGACCTTTTTTTTTTGGGATATTAATTTGAGGCTTCAATTTGTTTGTTTCTAAGATCTTCCTATGACAGGCCTATAGGATTTCCACCTTTAACGGGGGCCTTCCAGTCTTCCACCTTCAGGCGATAGCGAGTTGGAAGACACGACTGGCCCGTCCAAGAAACTCAGATTTGGCTGGGGGCAGGTGGTCCTTTTTGGTTGATCCGACATGTGGATGTTTCCAAAAATAGTGGTACCCCCAAATAATCCATTTTAATATGGTTTTCCATTATAAACCATCCATTTTGGGGTACCCCTATTTTTGGAAACACCCATGTCAAGGTTTTTGAAGATTAAACCAAGATGGAAGTTTCTGAAGCTTTCTGAACTAAAGAGTTTTCAGAATCTCTAGAGAGATTTTTGTTCTTGAGAGCTGTTTGATTTTTTTGAAGCATTTTTTTGTGTAGAAACGGATGGAAAGATGGAAGGGTGTTTTGAAGGACCATTCTCTCAGTTAGTGGTTCAGAACCTGATTGTTTGAAATGTCCACCGGAAGTTTGACATACTTCCACCATTGACTCAGTGCTGCACGTCAAAAACTATTGAACAAAAATTCCAATCTAGTGTATCCATTCTGACTTTATCCATCATGAATCCACAACAAAAAACCTATGGCAAAAATGGTGGTAAAGTCACGAAACCTGCTCCCAGCTGAACAGCATTACTAGCCTTGGGAGTCTCCCCGCATCACTCGTTTGGGGGCCCCACTTGGGATGGGCCCATGGGCTGAGCGGCTAAGGCTGCAGAGCAAGTCTTCCCGATCATTTCGGGAGGATTTGGGACCCGCGCCTGTGCGAACTGGAGATGTCAGGGGCTGAGGAGCTGGATGAAGACATATCTATGTTCATATATACATATCTATATCTCTGTCTCTCTCTCTCTCTCTATATATATATATTTAGTTTGGGAATCAAAGACTGGATGATGTTTTGTTTTCTCTGAAATCTGAGTTCTGCACTGCATATTTATATATATAATATAATATGTAGTGCATGGATTGCTTGAGTCATTCAAACACAATGTCCTTGGGGTTTTCCCCAAACCCAAAGGAGAGAATGCCTTGAAAATCATCACGGATCTCACCCGAGGCTCCTGGTGGCAATACCACTTGGAATAGCCTGCAGCGGCTTTCCACGTCCGTACAGGTGATGGGCAATCGCTGACGATTGCCTTGCAGCATCATCTTTGTTTTCTGAATCTGGAACTTCCTTGATGGATGAAACACTGCAGTTCAGATGCTGAACATTGACCTTTGTATATAGGAGTAAGAGGAGATATCTTTTTTTGTGTTTTTAAATCATTGATTTCAGGTTCTCAAAAACTTGGAGAAAAAACCATGAAAACATGCTCGCTTTCCACCTTCAAGGGCTGATTCATCGTTGTCGCTCTTTGTAACAAGGTGGCCAACGCCGTCGCGGCTGTGCCTCGGCTGGATACGAATTCCATGTACTTGAAAGGACAGAAAAGGCACGGCCATGTGATATATGTAAATTGCATAAGTATCAGTATATACAAATACGTATCTACATAGTATATATATATATAATATATATATATATATATATATTAATCTGTCTTTTGCCTTTTTTGACACATGCGCAACACGCGAATCTTGGTATTCCCAGTTCCAGGTAGATCCGATCTTTTCCAAATCTCCAAGGCCAATGCGCAAGCGGTGCCCACCAGCACCACTGGTGGTAGTGGCGGCATCAGTGGCTTAAGCGGGTTGACTCCACATCAACAAATGCAACACAAGGAGTTGCACCTTTGGCAGCAAAGAAATCCACGTTTCGCTGAAATGAAAAGGAGTTGGTCAACCTGAATCAACCTTGATGTGCGGAAAGTAGGTTCCAGTATGACACTTTTGGTGCCCTCAAAAGTCTGGGGGGGGGGGCAAGTTTGGAAGATTGAGGCGGGATTCATGTTGGTGTAGGGATGTAATTGTGGTGTGAAACATTTCAGGTCAAACAGCAGTTGAGCCAACAAAAAGTCATGGAACATGTCATGCCAGTTCAAAGTTATGCGCCAAAACACATAAACGCAAGTCTCCCAAGCCAATGAGCAGGAGCTTGGTGTCCCCACACGAAGTCAGAATGGAGCACATTTTGTCAAACCCCGTAGGTTGACAGTAGAGTTCTGGATTTTCAGATTGAAAGTGAAGGATGGAGGTTCTGAAAAAGTCAACATGAAATACGCGAGTACTGAGGATTTTTTTTTTGACCACCTGTATAGAACGTTTGAATACAGCAAGCAATCTAGCCATCTAGCCATTTTGATGGGTATCTCCTTTACCAGCATCTCAACGTTCCCTTTGTGCCAGGCAACAGCAGAAAGAGATGCATGGGCATAACCACGCCGCAGCGTTGGCTGTGCCAACGCCGCAAGCTGCTCACTCCATACATCATCAGACCAGCCCATTGAATGGCACCAAATCCCATCATGCACCTTCACCACATGCACCCAGTTCCAACAATTCCAACACACCCACCCAATCACATCCGCAGAAGCTTGGTTGAATTGGGGAGGTGCACTATGGTGAAGGGTTGGGGAGGAGCCTGTTGCTTCTACTCAGAAATCGACTGTGGACCATGATCAGCACCAAGACCACCGCCACCGCCACCGCCGCCGCCACCACCATCATCACCATGACCATCGCCATCGCCATCACCATCACCATCACCATCACCATCACCATCACCATCACCATCACCACCACCACCATCATCATCATCATCATCATCATCATCATCAGCCACCATCATCATCATCAGCCATCATCACCAGCACCACTGCAACATCATTTGTTCAATACTTGGCTTTCCTTTTATGACATCAAACTCTCAACCATGAAAGGTAGCGGGTAGCAATGATTGGTTCGCAGTTACTTACGTTTCCTGTACGACATGTCCTTGCCATGACTATGGTGAAAATTCCAAGGACAAGCACAGCTGTTGTGGCCCCTCCCGGACCAGCGACAATGCCCCTCTTTGGCGTGACGCAGGATCCGGTAAGAGCCTCAAGCAGAGGAGCTGCTGAGATGATCGAAAAAGTTGGAAGTGTTACCCAAGTCGACTATGATACTAGTCCTGTACGCCTTGTAAAGATTTCTTTCTCATCGTTTTTAATGTGTACCAGTTTTTTTGGGTAGCTAGAGTCTCCTGTGCACTCTTTTCAAGTCAGATTCGTTGAAAGAAACCACCAAAAGTGATGAGTGGTAGTGATTGCCCACATGAAGTTTCCTTGACCCCGCCCAAAAAAGCCTGGTGGAAAAGGTTAAAAGGTTTGGTTGATTTTGAATCTCCTCCTTTTTGGGTTCCCCCAGGTTGCAGTAGCAGCTGCAGTGCCTGACTCTCAAGCAGCTCTGGATGAGTCTCTTGGTGAGCAATTCTGATTGGCCGATGGCCCTTAAAAATGTTTTCAAAGATGGTGGGGGATTTGTAGTTGAAGTTTTCTTTTGTAGAAGCAAGTCTTTGACTATTTTGACTGGAAGCAAAGAAAGTTGAAACCAAGTGGTTGAGGGATTCCTCACATCCCGAAATATCTCGCTCTTTTGCAGCTCTTTGTGACCAGATTAGCACGGCAGCACGATCGATTGATTGGCACCATTCTGGCTGAAGAGGAGGACTGCGGATGCAAAAAAAGCAGTGGCTCCTTTTGGAAGAGTTCTCTTTATCGAACAACATTCCATACCAATCCATATGAACGAAACTCTAAGTTTTTTTTTGCTCAGAAAAAGCCTTGGTTTGAGCAACCACAGGTGTTTCCATTCTGTTGGTATGCGTTGTTCTTCAACAGCTGGGCCCGGCCTTCTTCCAGGCAGAAGACGTGGAATGTAAGGATGAAGATAATTGCAATATAGCTTCATACATCATAAAAGCAAATTCGATACAGATCTCTCACACACACAAATCTGTATATACACATTGCATATTATATGATATATATAGTATATAATATATTTTGTATGTATGACACATATTATCTAGGTGGTGGTTTCAAACATTTCTTATTTTCACCCCTATTTGGGGAAGATTCCCATTTTGACTAATATTTTTCAAAGGGGTTGAAACCACCAACTAGTTATATATTTTCGTTTATCTAAATTATATATAACACATTCGAGGAAGAGTCCAGTTTAGTCATATCCAATTTTCAGCAAATTCGAGCCATACAATATATATATATACATATATATATATATATAAATGCAGAAATTTCTTCGGGTAGTTTGTTTGTCACCTTGGCTAGGAGCTGATTTCCTCACATCGTTCACACATCGACATGATGGTGGAATTGATCAAGGTGGTGGTGGATAGTGGTGGCCAGTGGTGGCTCCCACGTTGTTGGGAATAGGAAACGGTTGTTTAGCGCGAACAAAGGTGGAAGGTTCTTGAGTGTCCCTGAGCATGAGCCATTGAATCATATTCCCGCAAACAAGATACTCCTCTTAAATGGAATGGAAGCAATTTCTCTCAATATCTCTCAATGTGATTGGACAACCAAGAAATTACTTGTCTCGTGCCACAGTGGTTTGAATTTCCCTCCCCAAAATCTCAAATCCAAATGATGATCTTGTGGTGTCCGGCTTCCAGAATCTTCCAGATATACTCTATGATTCCTATCGTGAAGGGGCATCCAAAAATCCTGGCGCCATGGCTTCAGGAAGAGATGGTGCACCTCAACAACGTGGACCGGCCCGGCTCAGACGTGGATGCCTACGTCAATGGCTTGGACCGCATCCTGAGACTAAAGGCAGACAGGGAAGCTGGGGGAGTAACAGGATGAGGGAGATGGATTTTTTTTGCCTAGGTGAGGATATAGGGATATTTATTTGAACAAAAATATATACATATGCATTGAAGACATGATGTATATAGTCTTCAGTATTAGTGATATGAAAAGTTGATGAAGAACGAACTGATAGAACTCCAGTATCTCCTCAATTGTTTGTTGACGGGTGTATTACACGCGTTCACGTGTTCTCTTGATTCCCACTTGCACAAGATCAATAAAAATGCGTCTTTGAAACCACCAAAATTTGCCAACTATTCATTCCGATTTCTTCACCCCTACTTTTGGGAAGGCGGATTACATAGATGACATCCGCAGCAAAGTGGATCTCTTCAAGGAGCACTTGGCTCAGGACTCGCATGGATAGGTGTGAAGAGACAGATGTCGTGTTGATTCAAAGGCAAAGTAGGTGGATATTTCATCTCAATCCGGTCAGATGATGAAGTCTACACCAAAACTCAGCTTTGGAACCATACTTCAGGAAGGTCAACGTGTCAAAATTCAGGTGAAGTGTAAATCTTATAAAGAATTGAGAGGATGAGTGTGTGGATGTGTGGGGTCTCCAAGCACACCTTCAGTTGATCAGCAAATCCCTCCAACCTGCTGTTGATGCCGTAGCATTCTGGCCTCGATTCAGACCGTCGGGCTTAGATTCAGAACATTGGAATTCCATTCAAATGGCAGTAGTTGGGGTATCCCAATTTTTTTTTGAGTCATACAGTATACATATATATATATATATATATATACACAGCTAATCCAACTCCATCTCTTCCTTGCTGGCTAGGAGGATGGTTTGTCAAGGAAATTCTCATCCCTTGCCCAATCCTCTGGCTGATGCAGCAGACCCTGGAAACCGTGAAACCCTGACGTTTGACGAAGGATGTTCCAACCCATTTTTAGACATGTATGATACACTCCGGTAAACTAAGATAGCACTGAAAAATGGACCCGGATGGAAGATGTATTTCCTATTGAAAATTGAAAATGGGGATATTCCATTGCTATGTTAGTTTACCAGAGGGTATTATAATTATTAGATACTATATGACCCAAGGACCAATTCCATTGATTCTCCCCATGACGTTTTATGTATAGGGTGCAAGACTTTTAATTAGATCTAGATCATATCATGTGACAGCACACATTTTTGAGAGGAGTGGAGTTTCATGGATTGTGTTTGAGGAGTTGCTTCATTTGCTTTCACAGATAAGAAACGTCTTTGTTCTTTGTCACTGGTGTAGTCTTTTTACTTGTGGATGATGGTGGATGCATCATGGTGAATTAGTTTGTTGGCAAGGGCATATATCAGCCAAGCCCATGGATGCTTCCACCCTTGTAATGCGATGTAATGCGAAATGATTTCAATGTACATATACAAAAAAATATTTCTACATAAATATATATTGCAATTGGTCGCATCCGATTGCAGATTAACAATCAAGATTGTGGCGTTAGTGTCATGATTATTCCATCAGTTGGGTCAACAAAAATCTCCAGATTTGAATCGACTTGCGGGGTTTACTGTCCTGGTGGCTCGCTGTTTGGGCCATGCCCCAAGCAAAGCCAGCACATGCCTGGCTGCGTAACGGCGTGGAGGTGAAGCTGACAAAGTGACATCTCAGCCGAGGTCGCCCCATGTGATGGTTTACTGAAGGAATCCTACCCCAAATAGCCTTAATTCAGGTTAAGGATTTATAATAAATTGCCCAGATATAATATAGTTGAATACGATGTGATTTGTTATGATGTGATATACATATACAATGTACTATATGGACAGATATGTATGCGTATGCATATACGTTTGCATGTGCATAAACGTATACATGGACATATTTGCTCTACATGTTCCAATGACAGCAGATCCTCAAAAGCGCCGCCGACAACGTTGCGCTGAACTGCTTTACTGTTGCGCCTGCGGCAGTGAATGGGGTTGCAATGTTCAGTTACCTGATAGCTCGTGAAGCATCAACTAGTGAAAACATCTGGCGCCAACGGCAGAGCTTTAATCGGATGGACGTTAGAACCATGGCTGCAGATCATTCGAGGTGCTTCCCCTTGTCAACTCAGAGATCATGGCAATCATAGTCTTGTGTGGTTATTTTTTGGGGGGGTTGGTCTTTTTTGGGGAGTGCCGCTTTTTGGTGTGTGACTACTGAGTTGCTGAAAAAGTGTGCTGGCAAAGATCGACACGTTGCAGGCTAGTTAGGCTCAAATTTGTGAACCGCCACGGGAACCGCCGGGGCGTAGGGGGGGTGCTTGACGGTGAAGGCGTTTTTGCCGCCGTGCTTGAGAAGGTCACTGGGAAACGGGAGTTTTAGGCACATGGGAAAGGTGGCTCATCGAGGAATTCGTGTGGAGGGTGTTGAAAGATGTTGAAGGTCCCTCCAAAGTTAGTTGAATAATGGGCTCTATCAGTTCTATCTAATTGAATCATAATGAATAATGGGATTCCTATCACTTGGCCTCTTGTGACCCATGGCATTGTGATCATTCCCTTGATCTTGGTAGGGTGAGCAGAGAAACCCATGAGTTGAAACTTAATCCAAGTTCAACGGATTGGGTTCCATCCATCAGCCTCACCTGAGCATCAGGAGCCATGCAGTTGAGGCAGATTGGGAGGGGAATGGTGGAAATGCGAGGCAAATAAAACCCGACAGATGATACGAAAACACCACTGGCAAACTTGTTTTTTTTTGTTGCGTGTTCAAAAAATCATCACGGATTCTTGTGCCCGGCCCCCTTTTTTTAAAGATTTGAGTCTTCCTTGTTGACCGTTCTGCAAGCGGCCTTTAGAGGTATCTGAAAAACTTGCACCCACCAGATGAGCGAATGTCCAAGGCGATGGGGATTGGAACGGTTTCACGGGTGCAAAACCAAGGTTGAGTTCTGTAGGATCGCGCCTGAGAGCCTTAAGAAGACTTCAAACAATTTTCGAACAGTTTTTCAAGGTATGTCATATGTGTTTTTTGTTTTTAAATCAAGGAAGGCTGTAATTGCTGTGATGTTCGTAAGTTGTTTGCCATTCAGTACCCCAAGCGAGATGACAATTAGTATCCTGAAATAAATATAGAATACTAATACAGTATATGAATCTAGAATATGGAAGTATCAAGTATCCCCTCGCAAAACTGAAACTAAGAATCGTGACACCTTGACACAATTTTGTAAATGACATCCTCAAAGCTACATCCCCATTCACCGAATTTTTCTTGCAGCCTCTTAAGTTGACTTGCAGGTAACTTCCATTTCCTGGAGTGCCAACACAACCAGGCGATCCGGGACGAATCACTAGGGGAATTACTTGAAAATCAGCCTTTACCGCTGGATGTTTCAGCTGTGAAACTCAACCCTGACTCCAAGGCTTGCAACGGTGGGCGCAGACAAAATTGTTCCTTGACCGAAAAACCAAAAAACGAAGGAACTGCCGTTTTTTTCTTTCTTTTTTTCTAATGATTTTTTGGATAAGTGATTCTTCCACTAAAGAGGAGAGACACCAACCCCAAATGAATTTTGGGCCAAGCCCCCCCCGAGAGATTTTTCGATGGTGAATTACGTGCCTCGCCTTCTGGCATCCAACAACACAAGATTTTAGATCGTGTAGATGCAAAAGAAGTGAATGTCTTTGACTCCGTTTGTTGAATCCTTCATTTTTGGTACCTCTTCATCAAACAAGGCTTGGTCCGGCTTCATGGACCGGTTGAAGATAGATTCGATTGATGGTATCCATAGACTACCATTTTTCGAGGCAAAACACTTCCTGGATTATTTGGGAAGAAAGATGACCAATTGGCTGGTGATGGGACCTGCTGAAAATAGCAAAACGGGATGCTTACCCTACCTAGTCCAATGATCCTCAGAAGGCTTGCATTTTTTTTCGGTATGGGATGATCATCCCTGCATAATACCTTCTCAACCAACAATGCCACTAAATTAACAAAATACCAATCTGAAAAAATCACGAATCTGCTAGAAGATAATGGTATGTATCAGCTGATGAATTTCAGGAAATTTTTTGTTCCCTTGGAAATTTCGGGGATTTCCCCAATTTCCCCCTACGACAACCTCGGTGTGAACGACTTTTGAGGTGCAGCTCTTTGATGAGCAAGGTGATAAGCAAGATCGGTTTCAAACAAAGCCAGCAGATAAAGCCGTTTCCTGGAAGAACTGTTGAAGCTGTTGAAGCTGGGGTGGGTGAAGGTGGTGAAGAAGGTTAGATAAGGCTCATCTAAAAGAATGTGAATGGAGAACTTTGGAACATGAAGGTTCAGATGATAGATATCGTTGAACAAAGACCTATGAAGCATCTATAGTCTACTGTATGATTTTTTCTCTTATTGCTTGGCTATTTACATGGTGTAATATTGTGTATCGAAATTGCCCTTGTCACTTTACATGCCTTTTGTTTTGAAGGGGTAGATGTGAAAAATAGTTCGAAATCCCATGAAAATTTTGCAACTTGACGTTGCTTTGACTGAGGCTGCTCGTGCTTATGCAGTGAAGACCATTGAGTTTTCTCCCGATGGTACCAAGTTGGCTGTAGCACAGAGCGATAACATTGTGCAGGGAAGCCCAAGAGCACAAATGTTGGTTTTGAATCTTTTGGTTGAGGAAGCTCATGGTAGGTTATCACTATATAGAGTCCTGTTTTTTGGGACAGCTTTTTTAGTAGTTCTCAGATCTGGGGCAATCTGTGAAATATCAATCTTTAGGGGGAACCCTCAACTCCCACCACCAGTGTCACTGGGACCCAACTCCTCCCTGCTCCAACGGCCCCTTTGTTGTTTTTTTTGTTTTCCCATGGTCTGATGGTTTGGTAAGAGCCCGCAATATACTGATTGGTTCTGTCTTAATATTTGTGTGAATTATATCTTCTTTCTTCACTCGTACTTCTGTGTTTTCTTTCCCGTCTTTCAGCAATGATTCTGCTTGAACTGCTTGCCGGGCAACATAAGTCTCGTTCGCTTCTGGAGCTCCAGAAAAGCCATCTTGGTTCCAATATCTCGAGATATCAATATTTTGTTGTCTGAAACGTTACCATACTACACAGTTTCTATAGTTACTCTACCGTCCTATGGTCCTATGCAAACCCATTTAGGTTAAGTCGGAGGTGTTTTTAGTAGCGAAGGTATAGTAGAAGCAACCAAACCTCGACTGGGTCCCAGGTCCATGGCGTTTTTGGATCAACTAATCAACCTCAAAAGAATCACGGAAACGATGAGTGTTTAATCGTTGAATGTCACACTCTGTCACACTCCACCACCGAATTGAATGGACAACAGGGACATTTGAAAAACGTCTTTTTCGTCTTGTTCTGTCGACAGTGCCTCGACTGAAAAAAGGTTTGTCTACAAGCTGGGCAGCGACTGGAAGGATGGGGAATAGGGATTTGAGCGAAGTGGAGCGAAATGTTGAGAGTTCAGACCGTTTGGAATGGAGAGATGCCTATCTATGCTAGAAGATCTTGAATATAGATGACTATGCAATGGCATTTTGATCTTAGGCAGTATCAGCAACGCTGTGACACAGATCGATAGAAACTTTGCTCTGATCATCCTGCTTTGATCCGATGTATGATCCTGGAAGCATCATTTGATGATCGTTGGATGATCAGCAGACTCAATCACTTGTCAGAAACCATGATGATTGAAGCCAGCCATGTGTAGAGTAAGCCCCAACACGATATCTTTTCAAGACGTGATCATGATTCAACACTTGAACCGCCCAAGCCATTTTCGTGGCTCAATTGTGTTTCAGGGGTGGTAACCAGTGGTGAGACTTTTTTGCCTTAATTGCCATTAGGTCTGATGGTGGCAGCAGCTGGGGCCACTGAGTTTCCTGCTTCCTTGAACGGCAAAGGTGATACTAACAGATCTCTCCAAATGTGTCTTTTCAGGTCACAAACTGATTCTTGCCCCAGCTTGCTATAGCTGCAATAGCATGGATGGGTTGTGACCTGGGGTGGTCCAGGTGGTGCGAAGTGAGGGTACAGCTACTGGGGATGGCAACACCAACCGTGGGAACTTCAGCAACATCTTCCCAGGTAACAACGGATCCAAATCCCCAGGAACAGCTGCACCTCATGGGATTTCGTGATGGAGAAACCTCCACTACGAAATTTTGGGAGAACAGCTGCTCCTGGTGTCGTTTGGATCCGTTGTGACCTGGGATGATAACTCGACGAATTTCCGTGTTTCTGTTGCTGTAAAGGCAGCCAAGGTGCTACCTTTCTTGCCGGAGATGGTTGTTTTTATTGAAATGCCAAAAGGACAATGCCAGAGTGAACAAAAGAACAAATTTGTTGTTGCTGGGGGCTGGTTGAGACGATATTATGTATATATACACATACAGTCACATACACATACTTGTATACAGTATACAAGTTTATTTCACTATAGATGATATTAGTTTCTCAATTGTATGGTCATACGATTGTATACATGTCCCAAATCTTCTTCAATATCAAGGAGTTGGCGTCTTGGTCCTACCACCAGGGATTTGCACATTGGGCGAAGTCTCCAAGACAGATCAACGCCCAATCGATTGATTGTCATGGATGGCCAATAGTTGGAGAGATTTGGTTATTAGATAGATTCACTTTTTGTATCTTGCAGTTTTTCTCAACTACCTTTGCATATGATAGTGATAATATATACTCTCTCTCTCTCTGTCATATTTAGGTGTTTTAATCCAGGACTGCAATACTTGGCCCCTTGAAACTCACCGATGCCCTCAGCTAACAGGATAAGAAGTCCATTTGCAACAAGTTCCAACAGACCTCCAGCGTCACCTGCCTATGCTGGCCCGGTGGCCACCCCAATGAGGTGGGGGCCCCAAAACCTGGGTAAATCGGACCGATCCTTGCCAACAATCCACCAACTCAGCAGCGTCAGGTAGTTTTTGGCCTTGCTGAAGGCAAGGTCAAAGTGGGACAATTGAAGTCCAACAAGGCGGGATGAATGCGAAATGGGTGGATGAAGTGTATGTTTTTGAATTTTGACCATGTTTTTGGTAGGAAAAATGATTGATGTCAATCTTTGGGTGAGTGGAAACATATCAGTGAAATGACAAGGTCACAAGGTTCTTTTCTTTTTTGTTGACATCGTAGTGAACCACAAAAAACATGAGACCGAAAAGGTGTGAGTCTGAACCAGCTCCATATTCTCAGGGAATGACGGATTTTTCATTCATTTACAGTATCTCTCTATGTATATGTAATGTGAGTTATATATATACACATACATGTACACATGTATATTTGTGTGTATATATATATATATATGCGCTAATATAATATGCATTTTTTCTTCTTTTCTCAGCCGCTGGATTTGGCAGGCAGCCACCTTATACGTCACGGATTCCTTTGTTGTCTCCATGTGCAGTGGCAAGGGCACCCCAGCTTCTGCAAGACTTCCATGCTGCATGATTATCAAACGTTGAGTGGGCATCTGGCTTCTATCCAAAAACAACCCAAAGGATATGTTTATCTCATTCCAAAAGCTGTATTCAAGTATCTTCTCCTTGGAAACGAAGCTCAGCTCATTGCCAGCTTCCTTTTCGTGATTCGATCCCACCGATTCCTCAACCCAAGGACCAGATGGTAATTCCATCCTCAGTGGACACGTTGATGGGTCAATTTATCGCTTCCATTTCGAGACAGAGACAGCTGCTTGGACTGGAGTGGTCCAACTGGTGGAGGAGTGTTTTGTTTTTTTTCACTGGTTTTGAGTGGGCAATTGGAGAAACTGTTTTAAATGGATTGTTCTTTGAAGAAACATGTTGAGGATATGATAGAATGGTATCTAAAGTATAGGCAGTCAAATGCATAGGAGTACATACTGTATTCATTATACGTGGGATGTATACGCTTTTCAAAAAAGTGATTTGAGACGGTTTTTCCCTACTAAAACTGATACGAAAAAACAGTAAACTCCTGTAAAACTAACATAGCTGGCTGTAAAATCCACCGAATTTTAAGGGTATTTTTTACCAGGAAAGAAATCGGGATTTTCGGCCCCCCACTTTTTTGGTGATCATCTCCGAGGTTCCAAGACCCACGACGACCAAGTTTGCCATGGTGCCGCAGGTGGATATTGGGAAGGAAGAACAAGGGTCCGCAAGGATGATGATGATGATGATGGTGATGATGATGATGATGGTCATGGTGATGGTGATGGTGATGGTGATGGTGATGATGATGATGATGGTCATGGGGATGATGATGATCTGCTGGCGGGTCAACCTAGCCACTGTAGAAACACAGGCCACAAGCTAGGAACGACGCAAAATCTTGGCGGCATTTGCGTACTGCATTTTTCATGACGTAGGGGCCATGCCAGTGTCATGAGAGTTCCCATTTCAGTCAGTCTTGCCAAAGCTATGTGATTTTCTTAGTTTTCTCCCCCAACAACCTTTGCCTTATGCAACCACACATCACTGTAAACCCTGGTGAATCACCATGAATCACGATGAACTATGATAGGATGAATCATCATGAATCATCATAAATCAGTCCGTTATGAAAAACAGCAAATCAAATTCATAGTCCACCTCTTCTTCAGTTATTTTAGTTGTTCCCCTTCTCCCTTCCGTTTCCTCCTCGCAGTGTGTGCCCTATGCACTCTCCTGGGGCTACGCTGGCATTTGCGCTGCGGGCAACGATCGCATGGTGCGTTTTTGGGACTCCGAGGCGCATTGATTGTGGTTTTATTGTTCCTGGAATCCATGTTTTTGCATATATATATATAGATGTATATTTATTCAAGTACAACTATGTAATATACATTATAAATGCCAGTGTCAGTTTCAATCACCAACGAGCCATTGGCAGCAAGAAGATTTGATGCAAGCCTCATCCTTTGCCAGGGTCGAGAAGGGCAAAGCTTTGACTACAGCACAGACTCCAATATCAAGGACTAAGTCTCAGGGGAGAATTGACACGATCAGGGAAAGTAGATGTTCTTGGCACTTGGTGAGCAGGGATATGTTGTTGTTGGTGTTGTTGCTGTCTTATTTCTATCCCAACTTCATGGTAACTCGCGGAAACCGCAGTTCCTTAGCTAAAAATCGAGCACGACATTCAACAATTCGCTGGCTGCTATGGACATGAATACTTCTGGTTCTTATATATAGATTCTTCTTTCTTCACTTTCCGCAACTACATACGACCCATACATAGGGCATATTGGTTTCATAGGACTCAGATGTTACTTTGCAAAGTGCTCTTATTCTCAGCATGTTTGTCTCCATAGTAGCCAGAGCTGTAGTGAGGTACAAATCGTGTCTGTGGCCACAAACTATAACCTTGTACTCTTCCTCCAATCAGTAAAGACAATACCTCCAAGACAATTGCTCCTTTACTGGCAAATGAATGATTTTTCCACTTAGAAGGCAAATGATAGGAGGAAGTGAGGAAGGGTCCCTTGCAACACCACAACACAGGAGTTCACCTGCGCAGCGTTTAATCCTTCCGGTGAATCGGTGGTCCTGGGCAACTACAATCGGTTCCTGGTACCTGGGCTCACCAAAGTTTGCAAGGTATTGTCATGAAGGAATGCTGGCGATTTTCAGGCGATATGGAGATAGATATCTGGTAGGATCTGGGACCCCAAGATTCCAATCTTTTAGCGGGTCAGACGTGATTTGGAACAGATCCAGTGGTGTCTGTGCCCCATCCAGATCCAGCATCCTGTTTAGCTGAGATGAATTATGAATGGAGTGAGATATCAACATATATCAGCTGAAGTTTTAAAGAAGGAAGACCTTGATTTGTTGACCTCTGTTCAAGGATCAATGAGAATGGATGAATGAGCAGAAATTGGGGTGGAAAATCAAGATGTAGCTAGTCATCTAGTCAATAAATAGAATTTCATGAATGAGATGTCTTTGAATCGTTGTATGATGCAGTACTAGGCCTTTACTGACATTTTTCACAACCACCATACCATCCGAGCACGACTGTAGGTCTTTGCATGGCATCCCAAGAGAAGCGAATGGGCGGAGGTGGTGCAACGAGAGGCGCAGTTGGAGCTGGTGGACTTACCATCCGAGAAGGTGAACGGTTACCGTTTGATGGATGGTTCAGAAATCCTGCTGAGATTCACCAGTTGAGGGAACGGTAGTTGATCCATCCCATTATTTATATACAAGGTTTTATACAACCATCCCAGGTGGTGCAGGATTTCTTGGATATCAACAGTATATAGCACTTGAACATAGCATCCCAATAGTTAATATGGCACATCCCACAAACCCTTTTCCAAGATCAACATCATCTTCCAACTACTGATGTTTTTGTTTTCCCTCCATGAAAAACCAGTCACGAATGCATCTTGGGTTCCCAGTGGGATTGTTTTTTTGCTTGGCTTCCCACGAAGCTGATCTCCGTAGGTCACGGAAAGGTCCTGTTGGAAAAGCCAACCAAGCCCTCTATATGTAAGGATTTTTCAATGTTCTGTTTGATCATTTCTGGAGTTACTCAGCTATACCCACCATAGAGGTCGGTTCCAGGAAAACCCCAAAGACCTATCCATGCGGGTCACGAAACACCCAGGTTCGTTGATTTCTTATTTAAAAAAGTTATACTACTAACATCTACAACAAGGACAATGATATCTTCCATGATGGATATATATATATATATATATATACTACCCCCAAACCCTAAAATAAACCATGACTTCATGAGATCATTCCGGATCAACTTCATATTCCAACTTTGGAGGTCCCCAATCTCTACTCGGTGACCGCATTGGCCTGGCGTGGCGACGGCAGCCGTTTGATCGTGGGCTCCCTGTGTGGCGGCGTGGACATGTTCGACGTGTGCATCCGGCGCTCGCGTCGGGGCCTTTGCCCAGCCTTGGTAGGGGAATGGGCATGGAGGCATGGAGAATGCAGGAGGTTTAAGTTAGGCAAAGTTTCTCTAAACAACAGGTTTTGGGATAGGTGAGGTTGAAAGGATATGAGGAGACACTGAAATTAGATTCACGATATCGTGGTGAAAATCTTTGAAACTAATTGGCGCAATGATGTCTAGAATCCGAGAATCTTGCCAAAGTGACCTGATTATTCACCTTTACCCGGCGGTGGATAGCTGAAATCCGGCTAATCAACGGAAGGATGTATGAAAACCTAGAAATTCTAGGATCAACGACCAACCTCAACTGATCACCCAAGGTTACCGTGGTACACACGAGTTCACCTATGTCTCCTTGAGTCAAGTTGCTGTGCTGCATAGTGTCATTTTGATGGTTCAGGATATGACTGAAAAGTTGCTTGATTTTCATGAAAGATAACATTAGTTGCTTGATCTAAAGATAGGATTCATAGAATCTAAAGATAGGATATCTAACATAAATACTATCACTTTGCTTGATCTAAAGATGAAATTATGATCTTTTAGTTAGTACCAACCAACATCTTGTGAAAAACACTAAGGGACAAAAAAGCAGTAGGTGTAGACAGGGCCAGGTGCTGGTCAACCTGGGATGAGCCTTGTGCCCTGAGGGGAAGACCACAGCTTTGATAATGCCAAATGGTCCATATCTGGATGGCAAAAGTAGAGAGATTCTACATGTAGATACTTCATTACTGTATTACTAAACACTATATATATATACATACGGTGTATATACAGTATATATCAGATACATACTGTATACATTTGGAATAGGGCCTTAGGGGTAGATCGGGATAGAACCAACCAAACTTTGTATTTTCCTCAATTCTCTGAGGTTATTGTGAAGAGTATTGCTACTGGGCATCGTATTGTTCTGAAGAGCAACGTTGGCTTCGAAATTCAGAAGATCAACATCTTTCAGGCGACGTAAGATGAGTGGAACATGGAATGGGATGAACATCTATCAGAGTACCTTTCTGATGTTGGTAATTTATAGCAAACCCTCCTGGTGCAGAGTTTTTTGACAGATCTACATGATCTATATGATTTAATGTGTGGGTTTGATTGTCAGATGCGAGTGTGAGGGAACCGGTTTAGATGATTATCATTTTCGGTTGGATTTTATCCGATATCAAATTTGTAACAATATGCACACTTGAAGTCAAAGAATCGAACTCGGCAGATGAAAGTTTGTCACTCAGCTTCCGTTACAGGATCGATTCCTAGTGGCGAACACGCCCGAAAGCATCCTGCTGGGAGATTTGCAAACCTGTCAGGATGCCCGATGTGTGAAAGGCGCTTTTTGCCTTTATTTTGTTTGTAAGAGGTCCATGCAGTTTGGAGGCAACAAATCCATCCTTTTTGGCATCATTTTTGACACATTTTTTGGTGAAACTTGAGGTCGACTCTCAGAGATTCCATGGCACTCCGGAGGTGAAAAAACATGGGGAAGTCCATGGGATGGGAAAGGATTTTTTGGGGATGTCAATTTTAAGTTAGATTCCCTCAGGTACTTAGTGACCATTTAAGGAAACTCTAAAGATATGTTGATATAGTCTTTTGACTTGCTTAGATATCAAAAGATATTTGGGAAAAAAGACGGACCTGGGATATCTGGTGTCGCATTTTGATGTCGCAAATGTCCTGTTGCTAGAGTCAAAGCTCTGGGTTTCAGCTGGTTTTCACCCTGAAAAAAGCACAATCTTGTGTTTGGACATGAATGACATAACCAAACTTCGACGACTTCTCTCCTTTCAGATGCCATAAAAATCTCCGAAAAAGAAACAATAGTAACATCATCCTCAGTTGTGAGCTTTGGTCAAGGCAACGAGAAGTTTTTCTTTGACAATCCCACCGTTTGCATGATCTTCAAGGCTGGGGGGGCGTGAGCAAAGGGTGACAGTCCATGGACATTTTTCGAGTGCTTGCTTTCTATCAAAAATGCACTTTTTGTACGTTATAAATTGAAAGACACGAAAATTTATCATGAGGGAATGCAGCAAGTCTAGAGATTCTTTGTCTATGTGTAATTTCGATGTTATTTTTGAATGTCGAAACTGTTTTCATAAACTCATCTCATTTTTAGTTATTCCTTTTTTTTTTCCCTTGTGAGTCCTTATCCTAACTTCCAGCCACCCACTGGGCTTGATTGTTGTCTGTCACGATTCGAAAACCGTGAGGCGGGCGAGTTGTCCGTGGTGGAGTATGGCTGTAACGAATTGCTGGCCTGTGTCTGGGGAAGCCCAGAGATGGAGAATCATGGGTTCTCCTGCGACGAGTGGAAGGGTTTCTTGGAGTTGTACCTGTCATTTCCAATCATTGGTGGCTCAAAATTGAGGTTTTTTGGAATGGATCTACCAATACCTGAATATATAGATATGACCAATTTGGCACCCTAATGACTGTGAGCCATAGCTAATAGTTTGCATATAAATCAAGCATGAGTGTTGCTGTCTTACTATGTTTCAAACACTACTTGAAAGAAAGGATATTTACCACTCTTCGATCATCAAAATGCCACGAGTATATAAGTGCAAGACAAGATGGAATTTTCTACTACACCCCCCAAAAACCAACATGTTGCCTGAAAAAAAAGGTGGTCCTCCGAAGACTTTATCCTTTCCCTTTAAAGAAATGGCCCCTTCCTAGACCTTCAGATTTCCAGCGACGAGATTTGAGGCACGGACCGAGTTCATGTCTCCACACCTCATTAGCTCGGGGGCCGAAACCGCGGTTGCATTTTGGAAAGAGATGGGGTAGTGTCTGTGTGTACAATGAGCATATGTAAGATGTATGACATGATAAATGATTATGGAGATTAGCATAGGTTGATTTTGTGATCTTTGTACACTTACTATTATTTTTACTCTGCGATGTCGTTGGTATATCGGAAGTTTCTCAACTAAACTTCCTTCGAGAAATGCCACATATTGTATATATGAAACATCTCTTAAACATGCCTGTTTAAATACTTCCTGAACTGACCCGACTCTATCAACAGGAAATATGTTATCTAAAGGTGCCAAAATGAGCTTTCAAGGATTTTTCCTCGGTCAGCTTCGAACTGGCGACGGTTCGTGATGGACCAGTCTCAGGTGTCCGCATCAATACCCCTGAAGAGGGTGATGTCTATGCTCCTGCCATGGGAGAATTGAAGGTGCAACACCCCTGACAGTTGAGAAACGAAGACTGTTGCGATTGTGAGGTTTGTAAAGAGTTTTGTTTTACATAAAGATTCATGACTCATGGCCCTAAAATGAAGTTTTTTTTTCATGTTTTTTTGCTTTCCAGACGTTTTTCATGGTGATTGATTGATGAACGCTATTGTTGTGTCACCTGATATCCGAGCTGACCAGATTCCCAAATCTCAAAAGAGGTGTCTTCAATTTTCCGGATGGCCAAACCATCAAGTGTGCAACCTTTCAGAAGGAAACATGGTGATTCATAGAACTCTTGGGGAACATACACCCCCCAATTTGTCCTCAATTTCCATTGATTTCTGGATGTAATTTACCTGGCGGCATGTCAAGATGCTGCCTCCAAACTTGAGACCTAAACAGGAGACCGGGGACTTATTTCGTCTCACATGTAGCTTTCGAACATGGAGAAAATGGAGGATTTTTGGTCAACAAAAATTTGAGGCAGAAAATCCCTATTAGATTCGTTGGGTCACTTCTCACATTTTGCCAATTCTCACAGCACCCTTTGACGCCCAAAGAATCCCCACCCCCCTTGCTATTGGACTCCTTCGGAATGATTTCCTTCAAACCTTGATTGGCTCACCCGGCACTTGTTGGTGAGCCGCCGGGGCCCGTGTGGTGTTCCAGGTGATTGCATATTTGTTGGATCTCATGACGATTCGTGTATGTGATCTGGTTTGGGGACCAAGGGGTTTGTGAGGATCTTTCCTTGAGGTCAACACTGGCAGCCCGAGATGGATTGCCCATTGATCACTGTTGAAAGATTTACCAATGGCCTATTTTTGTTCATTTCTGAGTATTTTAGAGGCTACCAGTTTGTATGAAAATTACTAGCATCTGGATGACCAGCACGAGGAAGCACCATATCTTTAAAAAAAGATGACGACAGAAGAAGATCACGTAGACCATCAGTTGGAGATGAATTTGTTTGCAAAACATGTAGATGTCTACCATTCAATCACCATGTATCTATATATATATATATACACAGCATTTAGTGTACATGTTGTTCCAATCATCTCAATCATATCATTGATGTATTACTACATACACATACACATATTGATACACACGCATTAATACACAAATATCAGCTTGGTAGCATGCATCGATACATAGGGAATCGGTGTGCGGTTTGCATTCTCCAGGTCTCCAATGCGACCTTAGCCACCATTAGCCACGACACCCGAATCGACTGGCTGGTAGGGTGACCCAGCGGATGGTATCCAGACGTGAATTTCATGCCTTGTGGGAGAAAATTCATGAATCCCTGAGCATCCCTCTTAGCCTTCAAGATGCTTGCAATTTTTTCCATGTTTTTCAATATGACCATCATCAAGATATATCTACAAATCAAGGATAACTGGATGACTTGCACCATGTGAATTGTTAGCACCCTATCATCCAGCCATCAAGATTTGAATTCCAACCTTTGCTCCTGGGTTGCTTCGGTAGGAGTTGAATCCCAACGGAGCCAATCGCATCTTGGCGTTTTCTTTTTTGGGAGGGAGGAGGTAGGGTTGGCCTGGTCAAAGCTGTATGGAGAAAAAGGGATGATTGACTAGTAGAGTTCAGTTTCAAGTTTCTTTATAAAGAGCACTTGATCTTGAAAGGTTTCAAGATTCACTGGTGATTTGTGACAAAAAGCCTCCTCTTTGCAACTAAAGGGTATGATTGTGCATGGTAAAAGCACTGAGGCCTGATCTTCAGAGACAAGCGGCGCCAATTGTACTTGTATGACATCGAACAGCAACTTAGGGTCCAGTATCTGGGAAAGGATTGGCAGGGCATAGCTTCGCTAAAGGTGAGGAATGACCAATGAACAAGCATCATCCGCACCAGTGGCATTGTTAGACATGGCATGACTTATTCGGAAAAGGCTTCATAGTGCCTTGAAAGCATCATGATGAATCATTTTCTTTGCAATCGTCAGGTCCTAGAGAAATGTAACAACAACTGTTGAGCTTGTACTTCTTTGATCAACTGTTGAACATTTTGAAGTAGGACATTCTAATATACTCTGATCTAGGTGCTGATTTCAAATATTTTTTGGGCATTTTCACCCCTACTCAAAAGGGGGAAGTTTCCCATTTTGACGAGCATATTTTTCAGATGGGTTGCTGCAAAACCACCAACCAGCAATATGCTCTGATCTATTCCAACCATACGTCTTTTCTATTGAAAAAAAATCAGGCCGGAGCTTCCCAACACTTAGGAGTGAACCTCCAGATCCCAGGAGTGAACCTCCAGGATCCCAGGATGATATGGATGTTTCCCAAAAATTAGGGGGATATGAACCCCCTCCAAAATGGATGATTTTTTTTGCTGGAAAACCCTTATTAAAATGGATGATTTATGATTTAGGGCTATACCCCTATTTTTTGGAAACACCCATATCTAATATATCAATGTCGCCATTCCATGTGGCACACCTCTGGAAAATTCCGTTGGATCTTTTGGTTGATTCCACACAGGATAATTTTTCCCCGAAAGACCAACAACTTGTTTTCCTGAATCATGACTTTTGCACTACTTCCCATAATTTTCGTCTGCGATGTTCCTGTGTTGGGGTTGGGTAGGTCCTTACATGCGTCACCAAAAAAGATAGCAGGTGACTTTGTTGAACTATTGCAACTATGTGCAGTGGGTTCCTGATAGTGATGTGGTGGTGGCACAAAATCGAGGTGCGGAAAGATTTGTGAGAGTCACCTTGGAAGTTGTAGACATTTTTTTGGAACGAAACAGCCTTGTTGAAAGGCTGAGATCTTGAAATAAACATCTTCTTTTCAGTTTTTGCTGGCAAACAAAAACCTTCGCAGCCTTTGTTTATGTTTTTTTTTCAAACTGGAAACTTTGGCAAATTGGATCACAACTAAGTGCTGGTTTCAAGTATTCACATTTTGACTAATACTTTTGAGATGGGTTGGTTCAACCACCAAGCAGACAACTTTGCAGGCCAACTTTGCGTTTGGTATTCCATCAATGCACCAGACCGAGTGACTCTACACGAGACCCTTGGATCAATTTCCAGGTGAAGGAAAAAAGCAAAACCCCGGAAAAACGAACATGTCTGAAAATCAATGGGTTGGAAGATGTATTTCAATATTTCCTATTGAAATAGTCCCTTTGAAAAGGGGACATGACATGTTAGTTTGACTGAAGCCACTGAGATGATTCGATGAAGGTCAAGAACCCCCTTCGTTCGGGATATGAAGATGAAACTGGATGCAAATTCCAGTGGCTCCCTAACTAGGTAAACAAAGTGGTGGATAGTGTAGCTATAATGTATATAAAAAAATATATATTTAGACTTTTAAAACATACACCCCGGAAAACTAACATGGAACCTGAGAATCACCCATTTAGAAAGGAAAAACATCTTCCAAACCTTCATTTTTGGGTTCCATGTTAAATTTCGGGGGTGTAAAGTTCACTGCGTTTTTTTTTTTTAATTTCCAACATCTTTTCTTGGCATTTTTCCAAGGATCAAAGGTGACATCGAAGATATCGAACGGTCCAATGGCCGGACCTGTGTCATTGTGGATGAAGGTGTGAATATGGCCAGGAATCCCAGGGTCCCACGGAACTCTGATCCCCAAACTGTGCAATTCGGAGGTTGTTGTCATGAAAATTTCAGTGTTATCATAGCTTGGGTTTCTCATTTCAGTTGAAATTGGTACTGAATATGAAGAGAAACACCTATTAATACCCTTGCCTTTGAGCCGAGTTGGTTGGTTGCAATGCCTCAGTTCAAATCACCAAATCATCCTGGGATGATGCTATTCGAAGTTGCTTCTAGTTTGGCCTCGTGTCAACATGAGTGAACGATGGTCTGGATCCAATGGCCAAGTGCGCTCAATAGGTTTGGTGCATGTGGAGAAGTTGACAAGATGAAAGGTTGGACATTTGGAGGATTCAAGAATTGAAAACTCAAACTGAAAGTAAAAAGATACTTGGCGTTGCCTCTAACAGGTGTGTATCTTGGGTCTCTTTTCGGTAGTTAAGCTGACTTGATATCAGCACCTCCTTTGGATGGTACGTTGCCGGTGGACGGGTGGGCAAACCGGCCTACAGTTGAGGTCGAATATGAATTAGATGAAGGTCTCATCTCCTTTGGCAGCTGCTTGGAACGAGGTCAATATGCCAAGGCAAGTGGGTCCGACTTGGATGGGTTGTGTTTTGGGGGTATGATGCCAAAAAAACAACGTTGATTTAACGGAAAAAACCAGGTAGGATGCTTGGAATACTGGTATTCAAGGGACATTTCATTCATCATCTTGGAAAAGGTGAAATATTTTGTCCATCCACAGTATGATTCCAGTGTTTAGGGAAATATATGTGTGTATATATAAATATATGTATACTGTATATACATCAACCTCCAACGGAGGTGTCCAACTCCTCATATTTGCATTGCAAATACCTACAGAATTTTCTTGTAGATAGATTTTCTAGATTCGACTTTTATGGGAAGACTGTTACACCATTTCAGGAATCATATCGTGACCAAATCTTATTGCAAGACATGGGAACATCTATTTGGTCAGGCTGTGGACCTCCTAGAGGAGCGCGAAACTTTGGGACTTGGGGGGGAGATCTGGTTAGAATCAAAAAGTATGTAGAAAACAAACAGGAAACATGTTGGTTTCCATGTCATAACAAAGTCAAAAACCTCAGAAACCTTAGAAATTTCAAAGCTTTTGAAGTTTCTAGGGTCGTAAACCTGACCCATTTCAACCACCTTGGCAACTTCGCGGAGAACTCTGAGGAGCTTCCATTGACCCCTGAGACAGAAGCTATGTGGCGATCCCTGGCAGATGCTTCAATGGTGCGGATGCCTTGTGGGATGGGATGAACTTACGGTTTGTTGTTTTGAACATTTAAAAGACATCATTCATTATGAAAAGAGGGGGTTATGAAGTTACTTCAGCAAACTTTTTTGTAGTTGAAAAGACCTCACATTTTTGGACATATGGCTTCCATTTTCATGGATCTATTGGTATTTCTTTTTTGTAGGGTTTGAGATTGGAAAAACGCATCTCCAACATCTCCAACTGGAAAATCGAAGTTGGGGCCTGCATCAGGAGCACTTCAATTTGCCAGTGGCAGAACGGTGCTACGCAGTCTTGGGAGATGTGGCCAAAAGCCGATACCTACACAAGGTGCAAATGTTTGGTTGAGGTGTTGTATGCGTATACTTATACCGTAAAAAATGGGTTACCTCCCAAATCAGGTTGATGTGTAGTGTAGGGATTGATCAGGAATGCGGTTATGGGGAAGGACCGAATCCTTCACCAGACACGACCCGAATGTGCGAATGGTAAGGTGAATCGCTTAATTCAAGATCATGCTGAAGAAGTAGGAGGTGATGGGTCCAACTACTACATGGCACAGGTGCGTGAAAAATTTCTCGGAGATTTTTTGACTTCAGTCTTGAAGTCAGGGTTGGATTCTGAAACCAGATGACTTGCTGACTGTTGGGCGAAAGTCTTGCACCTCCTGGTGATGAAGGATGCCACTGAAGCAGCAGATCAATGTAGTTACTAATATACTTTGAAGGTCACAAATTTGCAACGCCAAGATGATACATCACATATAGGAACAGCCTTTGTGGTCAGGGTACTGTCAAACTTCCAGGCCAAGATGGCTATGCTGGCGAAGCAGTTCCAGCGGGCTGAGGCTGGAAAGCCAACAGATCCTTGACAGACAAGCAAGTCAAACAGACCCAATAAAAAGCGCAACCATGAATAGACAACGACGAAGATTCAAAGTTTATTGATTACTGATGTTTGTTGTATGCTCAAAGAAGATATCTTCGATATTCTTTCTTCGCATGGTTCAATCATCTCCCGAAAAAAATTGGTCACATAACACCACGACACACCATAGGTCAGGTATTGTCATCATGACATTGCTACGAAACCAGGCCATTCTGCTGGATCACAACGAGTTGGATGAAGCATTGGCGATGTACCAGGAGATGGTGAACTCTGCGAAGTGATTTGGCACCGTGTTCTCTCAAAGCACAGGTCGTTGAACTTTCAGGCAATGGGTTCCATGGATGATGTTGTTTCCATCTTCGGGATTTTTGACTTGTAGCACTCCATAGGGAAGTGGAGCACAATGGTACAAACAGATTACACTGTAATCATAGCCTCAACCTCAAAGGTGTAGAAAGCTTCATTCTTTCATCAAAACTGCTTTTGTCCGGTAGGAAACAGGTCAGCAGGTCCCCACAACATGGTAAAACACCCGATTTGGGAATGTCTTTGGATGTCCTTACACATGAAGAACACATCCCAATTCCCTTTGAAGAATAGTGAATTTTAGGATGAAACCCCTAGCAATTGTTCCTATCAGACATCGCCTTTTAAACCGTTTAGAAAACAAGCAACACCATCTCCAACCTTTCAGAAAAACCACTGATTTCAACCGCCATGGGCAACTTTCAACACCTCCATTTGACCACCAGGAGCTTCACAAATATGACGAGTCCATTCGCTTGGCTGAGCGGAAGAATCATCCCAAGGCTTCATCCTGTAGTAGGGGATGATGGAAAAATCATATACACCTGTAATGCTTATAGTAGAATAAAACTTGGATAGCATCTACTAAGTAAATATACATGGATCTACAAAGTTCTTGGGAATGGTTGAATCACTGGTTAGTTTTCACTGAGAGATTTCTGATCTGGAAGAGTATGTATGACATGATGAGAAGATAAGCAATAGACAGATTTGTGTGAATTCGCCTTTTCGCTTAAACAGTGGCAGCAAGCAGCTTTGATGCCAACCTAACCCTAGGTGCATCAGCCAGAAGGAAACAATGTTCTTGGGTTCACCATCCCGTGACATCCGCAAGAACAACACTTGATTGAACGTAGTTTTGTCTACATATTTCATGCTACATAATAGTACTATTACTGCTCTGCTACTGCTCTGCTACTACTATTGCTACAACAACAACAACAACAACAACAACAACAACAACAACAACAACAACAACAACAACAACAACAACAACAACAACAACAACAACAACAACAACAACACAACACNTCCTCATCATCATCATCATCATCATCATCCTCAACATCCTCATTATCCTCATCCTCCTCCTCCTCCTCCTCATCCTCATCCTCATCATCATCATCATCATCATCATCATCATCATCATTGTCATTGTGCTACCTCCATACTTTCAACTCCAGAACTACAAGTCTATGTGTATCTTTCTGTATGTATATATATATATATATATGTATATGAAGTCCCGGAGATTGCAAGATCCTTCAGCCGGTATCTTCAGCCGATTTCTTGCAGGTCATGCATCTCAAGAACTTCTACCTTCAGTGGCTTTTGTCCACCCAGCAAGAGGTCAGCAATTTCAACAAAAGGGATGCAGTGATTATTTCAGTCCCATTGTGCTTCAGTTCTTTTCAGTGATTTGACCTAAGTTCTACTTGGTAACACAGAACCCAGATGAGTTATGGTGGGATGTATCATCAATCTTTTGCCATTGACAGTCGTTCAGTCATTGAGATTGGCAGGAGAAGGCTGGAGAATTGCAAGAGATCGAAGGTGACTACGTCAGGCAGGGGGCTGATCTGCCAACCAAGCAAGGCAACTGTTGGTCTTGAAACGGAAGCAATTTTATGTTCATGAAGCTTCATGTTGGACTTCAATAGAACTTGACATGGAGACTCTAGAGATCTAAATGTGGAAGACAGAATCATCTCGTTGCCACAGAATTCTAGAGTTGTTGATTGGCCAAGTTGTCATGTTTTTGACAAAAACAGGACTGTGCTGTGAATCTGTGGGAACAATCTATCTTCCAAAAAAGTACAGAGGATCCCTAAATAGCCCCAGGCAACCTCCCTTTCGATCCCATCTCGATGTTGGGAATTTCTTGGAATCTAGAATGTTCAGGTGAAACTGCCAGGATTAGACTTGAAGACATGGTAAAACCCGGATTCCACGATTCCATTCCTAGCGTTGGCTCAATGGCGACCTTCATCGCCCTTTCTTTCGGCGCCACCCGGGTGGTGCCTGATGGCCCGGAAGCCTGGAAACGGCAGAACCAACGGCAAACTCCTGGAATCGCAGATGCTCAGAACAACCAAGACAGCAAACCTTATGAGGAAAGTTCCCTGTGCCTGGAGTTCCCTTCGTAATTTCCTATTTCATTTTTTTTGTTGCAGGGATCCCGGATCATTTTTAGCACACGAAAAAGTCGGCAAGGTTTCGAACTTGATGGCCTGAAACCTCTTGTCACCTTTGGGGTCTAGGCCTTTCTGTGCCTTCCAAACCTGTGGCGCCGAAGCCAGCACCCTCGGTTGCCAGTGGTGGTGCAGTGGGTGTCTTCTCGGCGCTGGCGGTGGCGACCATCTCCGGCACCAGGAGAGGGCTTTCGATGCCTTGATTGGGCATGGATATTTGATGCTTTCCAGCCGGAAAAAAGAAACACAAATTGTTTTGGAAGAATCTTGATGCCACCCTTTTTGCCGGAAATCACTTTTTTTGAAGATGGACAACTCACTTTGACCTATCATAGATGTTGTTGGACCTGCAGAAACGGGCATGAAATTCCAAAAACAGGAGCACTTAAGGAGCCCCCGAACACTTTCACATCCATGATGTGATTGTCGTCCTCCTCATCCTCATCCTTCTCCTTCTCCTCCTCATTCTCCTCATCCTTCCTCTTCTTCTCCTCATCATTTACGGATCTTTCATGATCTATCTATCTCTGTCCAAAGAAGCATCAGAACAGGGCTGCTGCAAATGTCCACCCGTGGAGGCGTTTGCGTCGCTTTCCGCGTCCCTCGCGTGGGGCCTGGGTGGTCCTCGCGGCAAAGGACAGCTCTGCTGATGGAGATTTCCAGTGATCGACCGGAGATTCTCCAATGATTAAAGCTATCAAACAGTGATCATCTAGTCTGACTTGTTTTTTGAATACCTTATTTTCGGTACCTACAAACTGCGGGAGAACTTTCTACTGTACATCCGTCAGGATGGGGTTCATGGAAACTTTATGATCTCACTGAGTTGTCGTAAAAAAAGACGGATAGACAGGGGTAGAATGTGGGGAGAAGCCCTGCAAAGTTATGATCAAAATGGGATTGTGAAAATGTTGTTTGCATTGCTGAAATGGATCACCAAAAAAATGATGAAATTTGCCCTGCTGACTTTTTTTCAACACTGCAACGGTGTCGGCTTTTGAACTCCAACTTTGCATGTCAGACCGGGAAAGGGTCCAAATATTATGTGGGTCCCAGGTGGACCTTAAGCATTTGACCTTGTGATTATACTGAGGATCAAAAAGGTTAGTTGCAACTTGCAAAACCCCTGAGTTTGTTGAGGTGCCCATCATGTCGGCCTGTGACTGACAGGATGGTGACGTGGAGGAAGATTACTTCGAAAGTGAAGGTGGAAGTCAAAGCAGCAGAAGTCCAAGAAGCTCACTGTGGGGACACCTGAAAAAAGGGTGGAAGATCTGATGGCACAATGAGATCTTCTATTTTTGATGTTGTTGATGATTGATGCAGACTTCATGAATACACACCGATACTATATTGCAATTTATGTGTATAACAATGATAAGATGATCATCATCCACATCGGCATACGAAGATGGAAATGATTGCCATACCTAAGGTCTTCATCCCAAGAGGCTTCGCAGTCACTCGACCTCAATCTACGAAGTGGAATGGGGTGCTGGTGGCATGTGCATCTTCAAAGGCAAGGATGTGAACATTGTGGGATCCTCACATCCAGCAGTGTTATACACAAAATCTCCCAGTTGCAGATACTTCCAGGGAGAGTAAAATTGCGAATCACCAATTTTAAGCACATTTCCGGATGAATCCCAACAAAAACAGCTCCAAGGGAGAAATAATTTGTTTCTTAGCAAACTATCGAGTTAAAAAGCAAAGTCTTGGCTCCATGAAAACGACCAATCCTTCCTCCACCCTTATCTTCCGATCACAAAAACGTCGTGTCTGAAAAAAACGGGAAAGCCCTCCTTCATATCAGAGATCCCCTTTGCAACTTTGAGGTTGGATGTCTTATCACCCAGTTCAGAAGAGTTGGTCAATGTCGACGTGCCAAATCACTATTTGAACATTTCTAGGTGCCGGGAAAACTGCCGTGCCGTCGTGTTGGAGGCTAGTATATGAAGATTCCAAGAGCTTGAGGTAGACCCAAAAAACATGTTGGCGATTTTCTTCTTTGGACGTGTAGAGTGATATGGAAAACGTAGACTTTGCATGAACACAACGCTGTGGATATTCCATTACTTCAGATTCAGATTGCTCAAGCTTTAAAAGAAACTCCCCATCCACTGCCTTTACCATTGCAGGTCTCGTCCTACCAATAGCGTCAGAGGGGGCATGGAACCAAGATTCAGAGAATGAACATGGTGTCTCAGCATATCTCAACGTTGCAGTGATTGGAACATTTCTTTTTTCAAAAATTTCAGGGTGCTTGGGGTATTGGAGGACAGGTTCGAAGGTGCCCTTTTTGAGACAATCGCTGCACGGAGCAAAAACCCACCCGCTATGCAAGGCCCTAATCATGTCTATGGCCGCTCCAAACGCTCGAAGCAGAAGGTCCCGTCCTTGAGAATGGACTAGAGCTCGGATAGCCTGTTGCCAAGATAGAAGATGGAAAATGTGATCAACAAATAGGAATGGATATTTTCTCCGATACTTCCAGGGCTTTCCTTCCAGATTCATCATGAACTTGGGGGAATACTATCTTCCAGCAGCCCCACACAAAGAATCAACATGATTGTGGTGGGTGCTGCAGATCAGGATAACCTAGGGTCATGTATTTGGAAAGTCGAGTGAAATCACCGAAGATAGGTTGGTTGGCTAGTAGTAGAGTGGAGCACAGATCCTTCAAAAAAGACACAAAACCCAAGCCGGATATTAGGACAGAAAAGCAATCTTGCTTCATACTCGTATGTTCGATGTTGCAAATGTCCAAAAGTAAGACCACAAGAAGTTCTCTATTTAATGGATTGTCCATCTTCATGCTTCTCAAGGACAAGTTCTAAAGACTCAACCGATGGCTGTAGTGGCTGCATGACTTGTCTCTTTGAATGTCAGGTGCAGTGGAGATTGAAACAAGGGCCTCCCTTGGCACACAAAAACTGGGATTTTCCATCTCGACTTCGTGTCAGCACTGGCATCGTTTGGAGCACAGTTGTTGAGGCGATGAACCTGCATTTCAAGCGGTAGACATGAGTTTTAGACTGGTAGCAGTGATGGAAACTAGTGGTTTTGTACAGTATTAGAAGGTGTTGGTGAAAGTTTGATCTAGGACTCTAGGACCTACTGTAATTAATGTGTACACTGCTGGTCACTCAAGCGATAGATGTAGCTTGGATTTCCATACAACCCCGAGTTTGCTTGTGACGTTGCTAGCATTTTTTCATCACCACATATCAACACGCTGGGCACGACTGCAAAACAAACACCCAGTTCAATAAATTTGTGAATCATATGAATCGTTCCCATTCATCATTTGAGAAACCTCCTCCCAAAATTCGACAAAATTCGACAAAATTCACCATTTGGAACCTGTTTTCATCATGGATTTCACCCGTTGAGAATCCAGCCGAAAGATGTGCCCCACTTGGGGTTTGTAAGGCCAAACGTCGGCGCCTGGAACAACCTGCGGGGGTTTCTTGGCTGTCAGGAATCGTTGAGGATTTTGGGATAGTTTTTCGACATCTCCCTCCCTTTAAGAAATACAACACACATTCATCTAAACTCTTTTTTTTGCAAAGGGGGGTGATAAATTTTCCTAAAAGTGAGATGGCGGCAATTTGGCATGATTTCCTCGAACCGATTGCAGGTGACAGTGAGGCCGACCATGGAACGTGTGCGAGAGGCCCTCTTCAACCAGGTCCCGAATGGGAGGAATGGGAGAAAGGGTTTCTGCAGTCTTTTCGGGGCGAAGAATGGCGAAAAAAAGATGAATCAAGCATCATGCCTGCCAATCAGAAGAAGTGTTTAAAAATGTTGAATTGGTTCGCTTGATGTTCAATTGAACACTTGGAACGAAGCCATGGATCACTTAGAGACTGACTTATCTGTGGCAATATTGTCAATTTTTTGGTAGTTTTACTCGGACATATTGCCCTTAGGTTGTGGTTTTGACAATCAGGGACACCTACAAGTTGGGCACTTTAGTTGTTGCTTGAAAGTTTTTCTTTTAAACCAAACGCTATTTGATGCCATCCCACTTTTTCAAAAGTGGATGGCGTCCCGACTCATCATCCATTCTCTCAAGGAAGTCCATGTCCCCACAACTTAGATAAACAAAAGAAAAAATTGAATTAAAAATCAGCTACAAACCATTCCTTTTATTTCTTAACAAGCCACCAATTTTTTGGGCTCTGAGTTGAACACCATCCTCAGCAGATGCCCTTTTGGCCAACCTTTTTAAGGTGACCTCTATGCACCTGTTCGAAGATCGTTCCGTTCGAGTGCTGGATCTCTTCGCAGGCTGCGAACGGGGATTCCACGACGTGGTTTTTCAAGCCATCAGAGTTGTGCGTTGATGAAGTTGGTAATTCAGATTGGTCAATGATCCTAAGATACTGTTGATGGTTCAGAAATCCGGCGAGAAAACCACGGGGTTTTTGTATAAAACCTTGTAAATAATGGGGAAAAACTACCAACCTCAACTGGTGATCGCTGGATTTCTGAACCATCAACAGTATGGCCAAATTTTCAATTTGAGAATCCCTTTTTGGCAGTTTTTTTTTTGAGGATAGTGCTTGATTGATATTATATATATATATAATATCCTTGAGATAGTGAAACCAACCACAACAAATCACACATTTTTTGACATGAAAATCCACTTCCTGCGAAAGGCACTGGATCTTTAGGAATTGAAGCCTTGAGCCGTGGTGCATCAGAGTGCATCTATGTTTGGACCAGCTCAGAAGCAGCAAAAATGGGAGGGAAAAAGGTAGGCATTTTTCGGACATCTTTACCCCCCTGAAAACTAACATATCCCCTGAAAAATGATGGTTGGAAGATGTATTTCCTATTGAAATAGTCCCTTTTTTGGGGACATGTTAATTTTCAGGGGTGTAGATGTTTCAATTGAGTGGGAAAGGAAAAAGTAGCCCGAAACTTTCAAGAAAATTGGCATCTGTTTTTTTGGTGCTAAAAACCGTTTCTACTTTTCCATGTCATTTTTCATGAAACCATCCTTTTGTATGAAAAACTAGGTGGTGGTTTCAAAGATTTTTTATTTTCACCCTGGGAAAAGTGATCCAAATTGACAATCATATGTTTCAAGTGGGTGGTTCAACCACCACCTACCTAGAACCCAAAACCAAAAAATGTTGGAAGATTTGACCCATCAAAAATGGCAAAAATCGATCCCTCGAATGAAAAGTATAGGGAACAAACCCATCTTTCCTCCTTTTTTGGGTTGGGAGACTTTTCTGTTTAAGGTCGATACCTCCAAGGAATGTCAGGACCTTGGTGTGACCTGTGAGAGATGGGATATCCTTAAAGGGACAGAGAGGGATGTACTCGTTCATATATATATATATTTATAGATTATTTGATTTCTATTGGTTGTGTGCATTGATTGCATGCAATGTATATAATTTATATGTTCATGCCATATGATTATAAACTATGCGCATAAAGTACTAGTACAGCTTTTGCAGATGCGCTTTTTTTTTTTTTCGTTTTCGTGAGATACATCTACATGGTCGTCATCTTGAAACGGCGGTGTTTTGGGATGATTCACAGAAAGAAAGAGGGAATATCTTTCCCTGAGCAGTGGCAGTTTGTTAGGGAGTGTTGGCAGGTCCCAGGTCCCTTCAAGAGGCTGCTCAGTTCGGAAGTTTACTCCACCAAGCGTTGCTACTTACAGGTGTTTAATGGGATCTTTCCATGGTCATGAAGATCAATGGTTTGGTGCAAAATCAAGACGTGCAATTTATTATCATCATATACTCACATATACACCGACATTTGTCAATTTGCAGATGTTTGCAGAGGTAATTCAGAATCCCAAAGAATTCATCATTTTTTGTGTATCCTAAGAAGATCCTTTTACCATTTCGAAACATGGATCGGGACTCATGGACCCCTCGACCCATGCACTACCAAGGCGTGGATTGTTGTATCGCCAACAGCTGGTTGTCCGGGTTTTTGGAGCATGAGGAAGCTGCCAAGGGCACTATCAACGACAGAATTCAGGTGGCGCATTTTGCTGAGATGCCTGGGAGGTTGGAGTTTTGGAATCACCACAAGAATGTGTTGACCAGAGTAGATGTTGATATATCAATATATATATATACATATGATATAATCTTTCGATTTTGTTGAGCTTTCATGGACGAAAACAAGCTGTAGCTTGCTAAGCTATATAGTTTCAAAGTCGGTCCACTACAGAAAGTCTGCTCCAGGAAAATTGGGAACAAGTCATTAGAACAAAGCACCTACATCACTATAGTCATACAAACTTGATTCCCTTAAGTTTGATTCCCCCAGGTTCCTAGCGATCAAATGGAAAAAGTAGAAATGATTAAAATGGGCGGCCATTGCTTGGCTGAATTTCGTAGCGGTTACGGTGATAGAACTGTCTAGGTGGGAATCCTTTTGCAGGCCGAAGTGGCGCCCTTGATGATGGTCGGAGGTGCAGCTGACTGTTTGTCTTAAGATCTTTAAAGCATTTCGGGAAACAATGACATTGAAACGGAGGTTGCAGTTTTTTCAAGCGGGGTGTTGTCTGGAATCTTGCGTTGTTTACATAGATGTTATCCGCAACCTGTCAGGTCAGCTTTTGGATGCTCAAAGTGAGTCTGTGTCAGGGATCATTGAAGTACCCATTTTTTGGGGGCCAAGCCATGCAAATGTATGGTAGATTTGAAGGATTTCCTCTTAATGTATGGCATTGTTTGGGTTGGAAATACTGTGGAAGAAATCCTGCGATCAGCACCTGGGATGCATTAAACCTCGCAAAATAATGGGATAAACTACCAACCTCAACTGGTGAATCGCCGGATTTCTGAACCCATCAACAGTATAATGACACCCTGTTTCACTTGCCCGGATCGCTGCTGCTGCCGGACCAGGTCCACGAGCGCAGGTGCAAATCGAATTGCATAAGGCGGAGGTCTCGCGACAGCCAGTGGGAGCAATACAGGCGGGGACCGAGTCGAGTCAGGTTGGAAAAAAAAACCGTGTTGAGGGTATATATACATCCACTGGAAACTAACATGGAAGCCACAAATTGATGGTTTCCAACAGGAATCTCCAAACTTCCAAGGGGTCTATTTTCAAGGGCGAACTGTTAGTTTCAGGGAGGGTATAGATCCCCTGGAAAATCCATGGGGCTGGTATATTGAAAATTTACCTACATGGATGGTTGATTGTTATGGTAAATGTTGGTAAATATACCCCCTGGAAAATTAACGGCTGGTTCACCTGAAAATCACCACCGTTGTTTGATCCAAGGAAAATTCCATCTGAACCAAACCTTCACGAAATTTTTGAACCCATGGAACCCAGATATTGATGGTTTGGTTTGATGTTTTTCCTTTTCCAGTCCGTCCCTTTTCAGGTTCCATGTTAGTTTTCACAGGTGTAGAAATTCATTGAGGATCAGGATGGATTAGGAGGCATCAGGATGAAGACTTGATTTTTTTCAGAAGGTTTACACAGACATTCAGCAGATCGAAAACATTGGTACGCTTTAGCATCCTGGGGGCGAGGGTTTTGAGAAGCAGGTCGGTCCGAGAACCAGGGTTGCTCGATCGGGAACCGACCTTTAGTGTTTCGGGCAAGGGGTTTGAAGTAGGTTTTGTGAAGCAAGGTTTCAACTAGTTGTTGGGCCGTTGGTTTATACCGTTGGTGAGCAGATTTTTTTCTTGACGAGTCACAAAAAATCTGAGTTGCATCGCAGGCAGATGCACTGGATTTCCTTCAGGACGACCGAAAAATGATGATGATGCAAGAGTTTTTTATCATTATGTAGCAGTTTTTCTTAAAATGATGCAAGACAGAGTCAGACAGAGGGTCTAGTTTTTTTTTTTTGAGTTCCATTTTCCTTGTTCTCAGTTGTGTGTTATGTCAAGTTTTTTGCCTCGAGTTTCGTCACTACACATCCTGCTGGGTGTTGTTCCGACCTCCAGGATCCTGAGAAGTACGGCCTGGTCAACCGGAGTTTCAACTTGGTGGTGCAGTTTGGGGAACATGCTGTGGCTGGGGGGAATCTTGATGTTTCATATTGCAAGTTTGTTTGTAGGAGTTGGATGGCTTATAAATAGGTTTTATGCATAACTGTATAACTTATAAGTTATAAGCTGTAGTTTAATGTATCTTGATTATACTCACCCATTTACTGTATGATGTGTAAATGATTGGTAAAGATAAGAAAAGATACGGTAAGATAAACATGTTGGTGTGGAATCGTTGATGGTATCGAGTGCCCAGATAACTACTGCAACACATACTGATAGTCGACATTCGTTATACATACTGAGGGCTATTTATGTATTGACTACTCTGACTTTGGCTACGCTTACAACTCGTCATTTGTGGTCGATTTGTGCTGGTTTGTGCACATCTTCTCCTGCAATTCCAAGCGCTGCACACCTCCTCAATCCTTCATGAGCCCAATTTTTAATGAACCCAATTGCCGTACCTTTGAGGTGTATACTCTACATTTCCACTCCAAAGCATTGTTGACACAGACCATCTTAAACGACCATTGACCATTGCCTTAACTACTACTTTTTTTACTGCAGCATTTACCCAAGAGGGCACGTTCCAATGTATAATTTCTTACCCGGTGGGCATTTCGCCTGCCAGATGGTCTCTCCGAACTTCAACGAAGTGTCCTATCGGCAACTTTGCACTGTTCCTTGGTTCGAACCAAGAAAATTCCCACATTTTGAGGTAAAGACCTAAAAGTCAACTTTTTCGGGGTGGATTTTTTTTAGAAAAAAATGCCAGGGAATGTGAGATGGGTTGGGTGGGTTGTTGACAACAATGACTTTTGAGACTTTTTGACTTGAAAGAAGTGAAATTGGAGGGGAATGTTGTAATTTTTCCGATGGTCCGTGTCTAAATGGAGTCATTACCCCCCTAACTGGTGGGTCCACTTCGCCAACTTTCAGGCCCTGGCGAAATCTGAGATGATCGAGCGGGACGCCTTGATTTGTATCGAATATCCCAGGGAGATTGGTGCGCCGAGCCCAGGGAGATTGGTGGAAGCTGATGGATGCGATTGATGATGTTGGTGGAAGCATTTGGCAGTTTTTGTTTCAGGAGAAAATTCCCAGTTGTTTAAGAAATGCAGTTGTGAATTCCTTTTGATCTTGTGGCTTGCCTGGCAAGTGTTTCAAAGTTGGAGATGAATCTCAGGCCGTTGGCCTAGTTACAAACTCCATGTCGTCCTCGAATCACTTCTTCATCTTCACAACGTCTTGGATTCGGTTGAGATACTTAGTGCTGAAGATGTTCGGAGATTTGGTGCCTCAGGTTCCGTTTCTGAATCTTTTCATCAGGAGGCACCCTAAATTTCCCAGATCCCACATCCACACCGTATAGCTCAAAATTATTGATCCCCTATAAAATGAACGATTGGAATATACACGCAACATGGTCCCAATTTTTTTGGTGATATCCTAAAGTTTGAGCCAACTTGCCACATCATATTTTTTAAAGCATCTTTTGGCCATATTTTTTTGGTTTGAACCTTTGGGCACACCAATCCTCCATCGCAGGCGTTTTGCCTCCGGTGCTCTGTGCTCCCTTCGACGACCCGGATGACTTTGATGACATTGCCGCAGGGGTTCCGATGCTGCATGGGTTGAGGCGGCGAAGACCGTGTTCAAACAACTGCTGTGTTCTAGATGAATATTGAAGAATTGATGTTTGCAATTGTGAAAAGAGCTTGAAATTCCTACTTCTTGGATTTGAATGGATTTGACATTTTCTTTTAATTCCTGTTGTTCAAGTGCTCTAGCCGAGCTGAATTCTTAATTTTGCCGGAGGAATCGCGAATATGGCAGTGGCATGTGCTGAGCTGAGCGAGTGTCCTTACGGTCACACAAACCTCTTCAAAGTACTTGAAAAGTGTGTATATATCATACAGGTTTCTATATTTTGATGTTTTCTGATTTCGGTTTGTTTACATAACATTTGCATTTACTGTATTCTTCTATTTTTGTCCTTACAGAATATGTGCCATATCTATTGGTTCTAAGCTCCTTCGAGACACCCCGGAGTTTTTACGGTGCACCGATGACAAGGTTGGCCATCTATTGCAAGTTGCCCACGGGAGCCGGGGGTCCTGCTAAGAGTTGTGGAATTCCAGAAACCCGCTGTTTGTAGGTAGGTCGTGATGTCATCAGGGTGAATCACATAAGAAGAACTCTGAAAACTCATTCTAAACTTATTCTATCAATATATGTACATTAAAAGTTGGATCTTTCACCAAAGATCATGTACTACCCATACTCAATCACTAATTTGATGACCTTTTCCTTTGAAAAAAAAGGAGTTCCAGTTGTGATACAAAAAAAAGGGCGGAACACATCCCCACCCGGATAATATGCCCAGAAGCAAAAGCCCCGAGGCCCGTGGCCGTGCTGGAGAGCCACGGCCATGGGAGTTTACTGAAACTTTAATGCAACCGAAGCTGCGACAGAGGAGGGGGGCATAGCAGTGATGTTGATTTATGGATTGAGGCAGATTTGGATGTATTTTAGTTGAAACAAAAACATATAGAGACTAGAGATTTACTGTAGGTAGATGAATTGAAGGATCAATCAAAGTAGATAAATTCATTAATGGATACTGTGGGAGCGAAAACTGGAAATGTTTCTAGAGTAAAGGAAAGCCACGTCTGCCTGGATTTGACAGAGCCTTCGTGTTTTTTTTTCTTCTCCCTGGCCATTGTTGGCTGGGTGCATCGAAAACACAAGCCGCTTAGATGCTTCGGGATTTCCATAGTTCTTTGCACAGATTTGTGAAGTTCCTGTAGGAATCCATCAATACACAGGTCTTGTGTAACTTTGATCAATATTTGGCCTTACCCTCAAGTCCTCAAAATCACTGTATTAATGAAGTCTTGATGGTGTATCCAATTCTCACTTTGCAACCATCATGATGTGATGCCAGTGATGTCCTCAAAGTTGTGGATGCCTAGCCCGCCTTGCTTTCGAGGAGTAGAGACTTGTGGCGAACTTCCAGCATCTTTGCGAACAACGGTGAACGTGGCTTCGCCGTACCCGAGCAGGTGCTTGGGGTTCTTCCAACTGTAAGCCCTTGGTGCCTCATTGGACATATCCATCTTGCCTCATTCACTTCAAAGTTTTGCTTCAAAAAAGTTTCAAAAAGCCGAGTTGTTGCCATAGTTTTTTTGGGGGATGACGAGATTGGATACCCTGCAAAGTTGGGACAATTTCAGGGTGAGAGAACTGTGTGAGGCACCTCAATTGAACGAGTGAGAGATAGACGACGAGTTTTGCTGTGGGCTGTTTGGCAAGAGAAATGATGTGAAGCTGAAAATGAAGGGTGTTAGGAGATGAAGTGTTGGAAGTTAGATTTTTCTTAACATCAAACTACGAAAAATACTCCAAACATAGCAATATAAAGCAATGGAAAACTGTACCAGTTGTAAAATCTATAGTTCCTATTGCAACAGAACCATTTCAATCAAACTTTAGCCCAGAGTAGTTGGTCATGCCATCTTGGTAACAACATATGACATGATGCTTAGACCTCAACAACGGCAGAATTGTTTCACACCGCGTCAGTGGCACGTCCTTCGCTCCGAATGGTGGGTGCTGCTGCGCAAGAAAGAGTGGGCTGGGGGTTGGCTCCTAACGATTGGCATGAAACCAATCTGCCAACAGTTTCCAATCAAGTCTGCGACTGTTGCAGGATTTAATTTCAAGTTGCAGACGATTGTGTGGACAGAATCCCACTTCTTTTTTGAAAAGATATGAATTGTATTTGTTCCTGTGTTTTTTTACGTAGGGGAAATCCGAATGATGTGGATCGTTGTGTTGCATGATGGATTGACCCAGGGCCATCGAGCTGTACTTGCGAGGTGGCATGGCAGCCAAGGTACGGCCATCTCTCATGGAGTTATAGTAGGAGATTGTGCGAAATGTCCGGCGACATGCAGAGATGAATATGCACTTTATGTGTATAAATATATAGTATATGTATATATATGTATATATATATAATAATAGATGAATATGCACCCAAACTCTGGTCATCAGCTTTGGCTTGTAACGATCTGTTGCTACAATTTCAGGGAACCCAAATATCATTAAATACTGTGCATTCTCATTTTTGGTTGAATATGTGCCCTCCGGGTGCTTTGTTTAAACAGTGGTCAATCCGAAAGGCTGCTTCGGTGGTGCAGAGGCACAATGCCAACTACCCCCAGGACAACAAACCTGGCTTTGGGGCGTCCTTGGAGTTGAGCATAGATGATGAACATTTAATGAAGTGAGTGATGTTGCTGTTGCTATATATATGCATTCTGTGTGTATACATTCATACATATATGCACATACACACAGTATAATAACTGCTTAGATGTTGTTGGATGTAGACTTGTGTTTAGAGAAGTCATCATGTATGTTGATTGCATTTCAACATCAGTATCAATAGGGTATTGTATCATTTGATGCAGGAGCTTCTCCAAAAGATCATTGGGGGACTTCAGGCAGGTGGAGGAAAATGGAAAAAGAAGTGGACATAAGGCTCTTATCAGAAGGTATGGCATTCAAACATCCAGGTTCTTTGAATATGTGACTTCTTTCTTGTTGTTGTTGTTGTTGTTGTTGTTGTTGTTGTTGTTGTTGTTGTTGTTGTTGTTGTTGTTGTTGTTGTTGTTGTTGTTGTTGTTGTTGTTGTTGTTGTTGTTGAAGCGGAAACCTTTCAATGATGCTAACAATCTGTTGGAGCATATCACATACCATGTTAGACTGATGATATGTGTGAAAATTTTAGAAGCTTTCAAGTTATGCGAACAATCCTATACAGGCACCAATTTCCAGATCTCACGCAGTTTTTCCACCAGTATTGCACTAGCATATGGTTGGAAGGGAACCGTTGTGTGGAGCTGTTGTTCTGTAGCAAGTTCCATTCAAGTAGGGGTGTACTACTCGAACATGCCATTTACCATCTCCAGTTGGACAACATCATCTGTAGTTTTGATAGTTGAATCATGTAAAAGGCTGTACTTGATCGTTTTCTTTATGGTAGTGATGTGCAAAATCCTGCATCGAGTTAATATTCTAGGTTATCTATGTGTGTATATATACAGTACATATATATATATATATGTATATTGATGGTTATTAGTAGGTAAATGTATACCCATATATACCTATATCCCCATGAATTTTACACCTTCTTTTGGCAAGATGTTTTCCACACCAACTGGTGAGACAGTTGGTAGCAAGAGTGGACTCGAGGCCAGTGGGATGCATGACCGTGCGGGTTCCTTATACGAACGAATGGGACTCATCCAACCTGCCATGGATGCCTATCGTCGTGGACATGCCTATAGACAGGCGGGGACAAAGGAGATGATGATGATGATGATGATGATGATGATGATGATGATGATGATGATGATGATGATGATGATGATGATGATGATGATGATGATGATGATGTANTGGATGCCTATCGTCGTGGACATGCCTATAGACAGGCGGGGACAAAGGAGATGATGATGATGATGATGATGATGATGATGATGATGATGATGATGATGATGATGATGATGATGATGATGATGATGATGATGATGATGATGATGTTTTGGAGATCTGGAACATGATACCGATGTTTGAGATGGTTGAACTGGATCTCTGTAGATGGTTGAATTTGGAGAAATCCAATAGGAACATGCCACCAAACACAACGATTCTGAAAGTTGCTGGGAAAGTTCTGCCATTCCAATTTTTGTGGATACATTTCAGGACCTGAATGTGCATAAAACCATTGGTTTCAATCTATATATCCAGGCGATCGAATTGGCGAAGCATTCCCAGCCTGGGCTGGTGGTTGCTCGGTACAAGACACGTCATGTCATGGTAGTGAACAAATTCAAGATGGGTCTAGATGGTGGAAGTTTTTGTCAACCGGTATAGTCAAATGATACCAAATAATTTTAATCATTTGTTAATTTCCCACTGTTCATGGCAATTGGGAGATACACCTAGAGAATAGATGTTTGTGAAATGGATTGGAAAGTTGGGATTTGTGGATTTGTTTCCTTCAAATTGTGAGCTGAACTTCAGCCTTGCGGGTGATGGATGGGCTGTCGGATGGCAAGCACTTTGGAATCTTGAATTGCTGTATATTCGATGCAACATTATTTGGATCATCTACATAACATATTTTTCCAGGAGTTTTGTTTGCATGGAAAGGCTGAATGTCCTGAGATGATATCCGCTTCAATTCAGCTCAACTGTTTCCCCCCGCTGAATTGATCAATGGAAAAAATGGTGCTCCTCCAAGGTGGCGTTGGAAGAGGAGTGGGGCGACTGGTTGGTGTCCCAACGACAGGCGGGCGCCAAGCCTTGCTTGGCCGTGAGGAAAGGCACTTTCCATGTGGGTCCATATTTTTTGATGAATGAAGGATCATAGCAGTTGCTGTTGAAAGCAAACATACAAAAATCATCAAAAATCCATACAAAAGCTTGGCATGTTTACTACAAGGCTCACATTTTAGATACTTTATTCTTATCATTTTCAACTAGGTTTACTGTGTCACTATGGAATGAGGTGTACTTGAAGAAAAGAGACCTCTAGAGACTGTAATTTACCAGATCCAAGTGGGAATCGAAAAAGCATGAGATCAAGATAAATATGGCACAGCCTCCAACAATTTATATAGGTTAGTACACCCTGAAAAATTAACATGGAACCTGAAAATGATGGTTTGGAAGATAATTTTCCTTTGCAACGGGGGTGATGTTTAGGTTCCATATTAACTTTCCAGGAAGGACATGGTGATTTTTGTTGGTCAACTTTCAACCGAAAGATTGGGAGCTGTGCCATTTGCTTGCAGGTCGATGCTGCCATCAACCATTACATCGAGGCCTTGTGGGTTTTTTGGGGTGCCATTGAAGGTGGTGGACATAGATTACAGAACAACAACAAGGACAACAAGGACAACAAGGACAAGGACAAGGACAAGGACAACAAGGACAACAAGGACAACAACAACAAGGACAACAAGGACAGGACAAGGACAAGGACAACAAGGACAACAAGGACAACAACAACAAGGACAAGGACAACAGCAACAACAGCAACAACAGATGTTGGATTCTTGAATGTCCTATCATCCCTTGAAATTATGTTCCTAGTGGATTGCTACAAAGGCTGGCTCTGCCATCAAAGCCATCGATGCGGCCATGTGGAGACCTTAGGGATTGGAGATGAAGCCATACCGCAAATCATCTTTCTATTGGTAGGATTACCAAAACACAATATTCACTAGTGGTTTTTGCAGGGAGGGGGTGAGGCTAAGTGTATACAGTATTAGTATTCATCTATGCTGTCACTGATTGTAGCCAGTAATGTACCAGCAATGTAGGGGAATTGCAACAAGATCCTATGGTTGTGAAGGTTTGAAACAGAGTGACTTCACTGGCATCCATTCTGATGATGGCAGGTTATGAGGCGTATGTAATCATGTACATTCTTATGAAGTTGATGGCTGGTTTTTGACAAACTTTGCCCGTCCAAATCCAATGTGGAAACAGCTGAAACGGTGGGTGCAAATGCACTCTCAATCAATAAAAAAACCAAGGCCAGTCTTTATCCACTTTCTCAAAAAAACATAACATATCATATCTATCAATTTTGCCACTAGATATCTATCCATGATGGTTGGTAACCGTTGTTCCAAGGACAGCCAGACAATGGCACAAGGCCGAGATGTTGTTGGATCAGGCACGAAAGACGAAAGACGAAGCCTACGATGAATTTCTGTGGAGTGATTTTTGGTCGTCCAGCTGGTTAGCTGATGTAATGATATCAATCTATGCTTTTGTGACACCTTTTTCATCCTTTTTTTGGGATACCATTTTTTGGGTTTTTTTTCTGCCACCCCTTTTCTTTGTTGGTGCCAAAAAGCCAACAAAGAAAAAAAAAAGCCTCAGGTCTCAATGGGTGCGGATCAAAGCTTTGCCCTTCCCTTCTATGAGAAGCTGGCCAGTCACTATGGGCAATCACGGCAGTTGGGATCTCGTGATCCTTGATTCGATCCTTTAAGCCACATCTGTTTTGCTAAAAGGTCGAAGCCGAAATGTGTTGTAGATTGTCAATCGATTGGATGTATGTACTGTATATATAGATACGCTAGGGGCCTGAGGTTCACCGAAGGTTCTTTGAGTAGGATTGTGTGAATGGTTAAAAATTGTTATTTCGCTGTGGCGAAACGTGAGTTTTTGAAGAAGTCATTCTCTACATAGAATTGTGTTCTGCGCGGACGAAATTTTTTTGATCCGCGTGTTGATTGATGAAAAATCCATCATTCATACATTTATATTTGTGAGAAACGTGTGATTTGTGTGGTAAAATGACGATTTTGGAAATGTTATGATGTTCCAAGTGTTCAAAAGTGCTGTGGGCCACAGTATTTTTGGAGGTAGTGTCATAATTCACTGGCAGGCGCAGTGAATTTGAACATGAAAAAAAATTGCAATGTCTGACAGTCAAGCCTTTTGTGTCTGTTTTTTGCTGTCTCTGTTTTTTAAGAATCATGAATGT
>DF240486.1:2169-44224 GCA_000507305.1 Breviolum minutum Mf 1.05b.01 | reverse complement strand
CCCAACCCCACCCCAACTTCATATATATAAACCCCCTAGGGGCAGGAGTTCCCGGTGAACCCCAGGCCCCTAGGGTATAGATATTTGCAGATAGACTATGTTTAGATTTAGATTTAGGTTTGGATTTGGTTAAGATTAGATTAGATAGGTAAATGGATACATACAGTATGTACTGTAATATATACCTACATGATCCCCTACATGTGGCAGAAGTGCTAACCCACCAACTCTTACAAGTTTAGATGGTCATTACTATTGCCAGGAGAATCATCAACCATTGAGGCCCAGACCTCCGGATATTTCCAACTTATCTTCCAAGGTTTGACCAAGCAGAGCGAGCCTTCATCAAATCTGGGCGACCGCAACGCGCTGTTGCTTGGGTCGAAACATAGCCTGGGGAATGAGTTGAAGGGAATCAATAGGCAATTGGAGGGGGTGTGTGGCCTTACGGTTCCTCCGACCAGCCTTGGTGCAGCATGGATTGTAAGCCCACTTTTGGAGTGGAGAAGTCTGGGAAAAGCAAGGACCCATATGGATCCCCCAAAATGCCCTTTGGAGATGTTAATTTGGGATAATTTTTTAGTTGGAATCCAGTGTCGAAGTAAAAAAGGGGCCCTTATCGTGAAGCATACACACACACACAAATATGAACAACAAACACACACATAATATGGAAGTTAAGTATATTGGGCAATATAGGAAACCTATGAGAAAGAATCAAACACATATACTCAAAAACAGATTCTGTACTAAACACTTGTGGAGATGGAAAACCTGAAAGCATGGCACAACTCAAAAGCTCGGTGCCAAGGTTCAAATGTATGTGGAACATGCTCAGTGCCCGATGCGGGTGAGGGGAAAATTGTGAATCTTTGCCGGAGTTGATGGGTGACTTTTCCATAATTCCACATGAGGTAAAACCAAAACATTTGAACAGTTTGGATGGTACTTGTATTGGAATTGTACTTACTGTATACAATGTTAGAAAAAATAACATGAATTTTCAAGTTTTACATCGAATCTTTATGTTCCTTGCAGTTCACCTTCCACTTAACTCCTCCCTTTGTTTTCTGCTTCCAGGTACGAAAAAGCTCACCGTGTGGCCAAGGCGCACTTGTCGCCAGCGGAGAAGACGGAGTTGTACGTCCAACTGGCACAGGTGCAATGGAAGTTGTTGTCATACCCTCCAGGAAACTGACGTATCCCACCTTGGGAAAAGGACAATAATCTCTTAAAACTCCCTTGGTAGGGGGATATGATAGTTTCCTGGAGGGTAATACACATAACCTTTTTGAAATGATGCCAAAGTCATCCAAAGTCTCTATTTGTCTTTCAGTAGTGGCAAAGGAGAACAGAGAGGCAGGATAGCAAAGCTATTAGAGTAGACTTTGCACAGACTGAGTAGACTCTCTATTCGTGAAAGGCGTGAATAGAAAGACCCTTAGTGTATACATACGAGTCAAATTGGAGTGATGGTGTACTTGCAGGGATTCTGAAGCATCATCCAACGGTGGTTGACCCTTCCCAGGCCCTTGAGCAGCAAGGCAAGTTGAACGAGGTCGGCGTTTTGGTAAAGATTTGGATCTTTGACCGTTTGTACGAAGTTGATTCGATTTTGATGATAGTCATTGTGATTGTGATATCATGAAATTTACTAAATTTGCGGTAGATCATTTGGAGATTGCTGAATTTTGTTGGGTGTAGATTCATTGTGGATTCAAACTGTCAGCAGTGGGAAGGATTCAGTTTCACCCATTTGGCACCCGGGACTCGGCCTTTTTCACCGTTGAAATTGCAGGCTGAACAGATGTATCTGGCAGTCAATGAGTTCGACCTAGCCATCAATATGTGAGCCCCAGTGAAGGGATTCTGTTTTGTGATACTGACACTGGAGTTTCATCTTGGGCATTGCAAACTTGTCGTGATAGGCAATTCTGAAAGATCAGATCTTAGAAAAATACATGGTACCTTTCATCATCATCATCATCATCATCATCATCATCCTCATCATCATCATCATCATCATCATCATCATCATCCTCATCATCCTCATCATCATCATCATCATCATCATCCTCATCATCATCATCATCATCATCATCATCATCATCATCATCATCATCATCATCATCATTGTCATCATCGTCGTCATCGTCATCATCATCGTCATCATCGTCATCGTCATCGTCATCGTCATCATCATCATCATCATCATCATCATCATCATCATCATCATTGCATCGTCATCGTCATCATCATCGTCATTGCATCATCTTCACCTTCATCATCCTCATCATCCTCATCATCCTCATCATCCTCATTGTCATTGTCATCATTGTCATCATTGTCATCATCATCATCATCATCATCAGCATCATCATCATCATCATCATCATCATCATCATCATCATCATCGTCATCATCGTCATCATTATTATCATCATCATCATCATCATCATTTCTTGTGTCAGTGTCTAAGTTGACACCTGCGCTTTTTGCTCGCTGTGTCGTGAGGTACAAGAAGCGTGAAGAGTACGAGCAGATGCTGAGATTAGTGTCCAAGTACCGCAAGGACGGCAGCCTCCTGATAGATTTGGTCATCAAGATAGATTCAATCCACAATCAGATTTACTTGGCGCGGCAAAGCCAAATCCAGCTACTGCAAAAGGATACACCCGCAATCAGTAGCGACTCCTCCCATTCTGGCTGACATTGCATTCCATCGGATTTCATCACTATCACCCTGCAGTTTTAAGACCTAAGATCTCAGGGAGCTGAGCATGGGTGCTCACCATAGTAAAGTCTCAGAACCGCTTTACCACACCGGTTTAAAGGTTCAGAGTTCAATCTCTGCGAACTTTGTTCACAGATTTCCCATACAATTGTTCATCCAGGCATTTCTTAAGTAACGGTGGCTCATGCAACTGCCAGCAGTTCAGTGAAACGATATGAAACGATAATCTACGGATTTCAGGACCTTTTTACCGACCACGACACACGACACAGGAACTCTTGAATGACACTTACAAGCACATTGCGGAGCAATATGAGATGAAGGGCAATCTCAAAAAGGCAGAGCACTACTACGTCGAGGCGTGTTTCTTTTTTTTGGATGAATTAGAAGTGGGGCTAAGAATTGGCGAATGCCATGTTACCACAGATGTGGCAGGATTTTGTTGCATATTTTTATCAATTGACGTATTTTCATATTTGTTTTCATACCTTTTCAGAACATTTCCTTTTTTTATAGGTATCTTTTCGCATCTTTTCGCATCTTTTCGCAGTAAAACATGGGTATCACATCAATCTGCCAAGGCGAAGATGTGGACGAGCGCCATGTCGATGTATCGTCAGTTGGAACAATGGGAGGATGCGAAACGCGTCGCCAAGGTGGGGGAGCGCACCTGTGGATGGCTTCAGAAATCCAGGGATTCACCGGTTGAGGTCCGAGGTGGGTAGTTTTTTCCCCTTGTTTACAGGGTTTCCAAAACATCCCAGATGGTTGTTTGGGATTTATCTCATTATTTTACAGGGATTTCTTTTACATCCAAGCGGTGGTTGGTTAATCGGATTTCTTCCTTTAACAGTATCAAGTCAGTTTGGGGGAGAACCAGCTTTTTGAGGGGAGGCAACATCTATAGGCTACCCTTGGTTTTGATATCTAGTTGATATGCACCTCAAAATGGGGATACCTCAAGTACTAGATCTCGAACTTGGGTTTGATGTTTTTTGCAGGTTGATTTATGTAAGTGATCTTCAGGTCCCTCTTAGGAGGAGGATATTGCATCGCGATTTGCTGATCTTGGGGAGGGTCTTTTTTGGTCAACTGCTGCGAGTGAATTGGGAATATCACTGAGTGTTTCCCTCCTGAAATACCCAGGGTGGCCAGTGTTGAAGTGTGCACACTGTCAGGATCACATTCCGAAATCGGATACCACTAATTGGCAAGCAGCCATGTCTTGTATGGATCTAATACCGGACCGTTTTCTACAGCAATCTTGTTTTTGATATGAGGCAGAGATGAGCATCAAGCGCACAATATCATCATGAATCAATCTATCTTAATTCGGGTTTATGTTCCTTTGCTACCATCATCTAGAAATACCTAGAAAGCCAAGAAGCTTTGAAGGTCTTTGAAACCCTGTCGGATCACACGTATTTTATCTCTCGCAATTGCCGAGATGCATGGTGGCAAGCAATCCTGGGAGAAGGTGGTTTTGGCGCAAGCACACGTCGGATCCCTGCAAAAAGAACGATTGGGAAAGGAAGTGGTTAGAATTTCTGGCGTCGAGGGTTTTTGCAAAGGATGATAACGAAGAGTTCCATGCGAGAATTCCTAGAATAGTATCCAAGGAGATTTTGCTTGAAATGTTGCCAAGAAATGACATTTGGAGTATTTGTTAGATCTTTCAATGCCTCAAGTCACATCCTTTGGGAGTTGCCAACCAAAGCATCAAAAGCAACCAAACGAGGCCACTTTCAAAGAGCATGGCGCAGAGGCAGTGATGGTGAAGCAGCTGGTTGCGATAGCTATCGAAAAAAATAGGATGGGTTTAGAATTTAAACAACCCAAACCTCTCTTTTCGAAGGTGGGGGAAAAAGAAGCAAATAGCATCAAATAGCCATGGCTGAGGGGTTTCGGGGTTTCGGAGGACACTTGAGGTTGTCTAATTTTTCAATACGGTTGCCGTAGCAAAAAAGGAAGACAAAATCTCAAAGATGAAAAGCGAATGACCACCCTTTGCCCCCCAGGCTGGTGCACAAATGCTGGCAAAGCATGGCCTAATTGAGATCGTCCGAAGACCCAATGCAGACCTGACCTCCAAAAAAACGGTCCCCAATAAAATGTTCCAGATGAAAAAAGGAGGGGAATGTTGCCTTTTTGTTGGTGGGTTTTGGCTGTTATGTAATTAGCATATTATATATTTGTATTTATTGTAGAGGTATTAATCGAATTCGATTTGATATTTGTAAAAGTGACGGATTGGTCATGACCAATCACGACACCAACGACCTCAAGGCCATCGACTATGCAGTGGAACATAGCAACTTCCAACATGCCTTCGAGCTGGCGAACTTATCTGCCAAGCACAAGCTGCCCGATATCCACCTAAAGAAGGTAGGGAAAGGGGGGAATGGAATCATTGGGAAGTTGATGCTTCACTTGAAGGAAGCACATTAAGTATCTATTCTGTGTTTCTCACTTATGTGGGCATGTTGAGTTTGGCAGGTTGTTTAGTGTAAGTTTTCTTTGCAATGAAGTACAGTCAGTTTAGTCGAAGTAGGTGTTAATGTGCTCATTTCACAGTCCAAACTCCCCACTTAACTCTCGAAGAATTCCTTGGAAAATATGGCTGTGTCTACCTTGTTATCACTCTAGCAGACGGGTGTGAGGAGAGCAATGAACCAATTGCAACAGGATCCATTGGCCTCGCCGCAGCTTGTTTGTCAAATTGACAAATCTTTGTACTTCTTGTGTCAATGTCCTTTTTGCGACTCGGCCCGCTATGGCTCACCTTGACAGCAGCCATGCGCCCGACGCACCATGAAACAGGTCGCGATGAGGTGGAGGGGGATCAACTTTGCTGCTGCCACAAGACCATTCCACCGGTGGAGATTTGTGTGAAAGGCACTCAGGTCTTTGAGAAGAAGGACCTTTCATGACCTTTCATGTGATTTCAATTTTTTTTTCAAGGCACATTCCTTGGATCACACCCAAAGATTATGACCAACAAACAATCCCTAAAAAACGTTTTTTCCAGCCACAAAACCCCTCCAGGATTTTGAGGATGCTTCAGTGGAGAAGCCACCGTGGTCCAATGTCTCAATTACGGTGCATGAGACTTGGGAGCATGGGGAAGATCGTCTTAAAGAAACCACTTGGAGCAAATATTTTCAGCTACATTACTTGGGGGACTTAGAGCCACCAAAAGGCCTCGGATTGGGCAATCCGAAATTTATGGATTATTACTACACGGAGTACAAGCATCATGAGAAGAAAGGAAGAAATGCAAAAGGTGCTGATGACTATCAATTGTGTACAGATCGGAAAAATGACTGCTCCTGCGAGTTCTATGAAGGGCAAGAACTCAAGGACTGCCAGAAGAATCTATTGGAACACTGCTCCAAAGGGGCTTGCCAGCAATGGATGCACATGAGCAAGTGCACCCATACTGAGACAGATACGACTATGAAGCTGATGCACAAGAATTCAAACATGCGCATTGGAACATGCTTTGACAAAAAGCAGTTGAAGACTCGAATGATGATGGCGCAATGCCCTGAAGGCTACGAGAAATGTGATTGCAACCACCAATGCTGATCAGGCTGATTAGCGGTCTAGTAGGAGTTGCCACATCAGACTTAGCTTTCACGGTCTTAGCTGCGCACTGATCCACGAAAAAGCCGCCCAGCCCCTCCCCGTGTTGCTGCAGTGTTCAGCCCCGTGACCCGATGCAGACGTCTTAAGACCGCAATATCGTTAGCATTTTGTGCATAATTAATATAGATTATAGATCTATGAGTTCACAGAGGTCTACAATGGATCAGCTCTACTCTTTATTGACTGAGATTACGCCACTGGTTCCATGAGACAAACAAACACTGTGAGAGGATCGTCGTTGGGATTTCAACACCATCATATCAGCTCTTGAGATTCGAGCTTCGCCCCCATCAAAATGGAATATTTTCCTTGATTTCCATGCATCTTTGTATCAAAGACATTCCCCTTGGCTACCTTTGACCATTCCATCCATGCCGCCATGAAAAACTCAACCAGGCCCTTGCTTTAGAAGATGATGAACAGCTTGGGAGCCAAAGGTCTAAAACCAAAAATTGAACCTCCAATGGGCCGATTTTTCTCCCATTTGAAACCAGGAAGATCGATCTTCCTGGAATTTGGGTGAATATCTGGGAGGGGTTGACAAACAGACAGTTTCAACTTCAAAGAGCTGGAGAACTGGATTCCACCCATGCCTCTCCCCGAAAAATCATGGAATCTCAGAGATCTTGGGGCAAATCTACACAGGGCGGATTCAGTGGAAGTCAAGAATTCTGGGAAATTAAAAGATCTTTGAAGCAAGTGTCGCATGAATACCTGGGGTCAGAGATGTAAATGATTTGATGCTGGCGATTTCCACACTTTGGGACCGTTTCGGATGCCCGGGCCAAGATTCCCAATTATATCTCAGATTGAGAGTTTTGTGTGATTTCTGCACTTTCAGATTTTGCGGGCAACATACCCAAACTCCATAAAAATTGAGAGACATATGGAGATACCGTAGGACTACGGGTGTCGAAATCCAAAAGATTTCGCTCAGAGGTTGGTGGTGCCACCGAGGTTCAAATTGGCAGAGGAAGAATTTATCGCGGCGAAGAAGCCCAAGGAAGCAATCGACATGTTGCTTGGCTGATGTGGAGAGTGTTGCACCAGAGGGGTTGAGATGGAATTGAAATCTGAACTGTATCATCCAACAAAAACTCAATTAGACTAGTTAATGTTTGACTGGGGTGCTTTTTGGTGGGACGATTCGGACAAGCATTACTGATCACCTGGGCTTCAACAGCTGAAATTGGTAGATGTTATTGGTGCGATTTTCTTGTGTAAACCATGTCGAGCTCCCAAAATGTGTGGTGAGAAATGAGATATATCTTTTGGACAAAGGGAAATGGTCCGATATACTCCTCAAAAAATGTGGAAGGAAGCCAAAACAGAAAGCACATCAACATGAAAATCAGCTGTTTCTCTGTTTGTTTGATCCAGATACACACCTGAGGTAACGTAGACAGGTTGATGAAAACTGCATTTGGAGATGTTGAGATTGCAGATCCATTCGCCATCATTCAGCCTTAGGTACGTCCATCAGCGGGACTGGGTTTCCGCTATGCGTGTTGCAGAGGTGCAATGGCATTGCGAGACTAATTCTTTAGGGTGAATCACAGCGACAACGACCTGCACAAATTCTGGTGCTTATTTTATTTTTGACTTTGGAAAACCATCTTTTTATTTATATATACATTATATATACACGGATGTTTTGAGTTTTACGAAACTTTGCATACATCCAATTTGACTGCAGTATCTCAACAACTTCTCCCATGGCCAGGCCTATGAACCCCAAAGCGTCAATGACGTCATGGTGCACCATGCGAAAGATCTGGTGGATCAAAACAACATGCAGGTCGGGGGCGAACATGGAAAATTGAAAAAGGGTCATAGCTAGGGTTAGCAGCTATTAGATAGGATTTTCTATCCCGAAATATCCTCCTCTATGCTGCTTTCTTTTTTGTATCCGCTGTAGACCCAATATATCCCAACATTTGTACTGATATAGATGTATATATATATATATATACCCTAGGGGCAGGAGGTTCACCGGGAACTCCTGCCCCAAGGGGGTTTATATATATGAAGTTGGGGTGGGGTTGGGGTGGGGTGGGGATGGTAACGTTCCTTGCACTTGCACACATGGTCGGTGCTACGCAACATCATGTTCCTTGCACTTGCACACATGGTCGGTGCTACGCAAGTCATGGGATTGGGGTGGGGTGGGGTGGGGATGATAACGTTCTTTGAACTTGCACACGTGGTCGGTGCTACGCAAGTCATGGGATGGGGTGGGGTTGGGGTGGGGTGGGGATGATAACGTTCCTTGAACTTGCCAACATGGTTGATGCTACGCAAGAAGTTGGGAGTTGGGTATATTACTACTTTACCTTTTTTTTACGATACTATTTATACGATTTTATTAGCACACTACGCATGTTGTCGTCAAGATGATAGATGCTGTCTGTTCGGTGACTTGACCTGTGCCATGTTGCATCGGTAATTTTCTTTTTTTCTTCGGCAAGAGTGACATCTGGAACATGTGTTTGTTTTGGGTTCAAAATCGAAGTTCCATATTATTTCGTTATGCGATGGAGGATCTTCTCCGTGCTTTAGCTATTTTGATCTTGTTGAGATGTGGCAATGGCTTCCTTCTTCCAAAGATTCAACATTCATGATTCTTAAAAAACAGAGACAGCAAAAAACAGACACAAAAGGCTTGACTGTCAGACATTGCAATTTTTTTTCATGTTCAAATTCACTGCGCCTGCCAGTGAATTATGACACTACCTCCAAAAATACTGTGGCCCACAGCACTTTTGAACACTTGGAACATCATAACATTTCCAAAATCGTCATTTTACCACACAAATCACACGTTTCTCACAAATATAAATGTATGAATGATGGATTTTTGATCAATCAACACGCGGATCAAAAAAATTTCGTCCGCGCAGAACACAATTCTATGTAGAGAATGACTTCTTCAAAAACTCACGTTTCGCCACAGCGAAATAACAATTTTTAACCATTCACAATATCCTACTCAAAGAACTTTCGGTGAACCTCCTGCCCCTAGCGTATATATATATATATACACACTGTATATTATATCATTATCCCAGTAGTTCCTATGAATTCACCAATGTGGTATGATTTGAATCCCAAGACTCACCAGCTTGCGATTTTTTTTGGCGAGGCAGCTGAGAATCTCTTCATCCAGGCTGGACTTGTGGTCGTCACTTGTTGTAGATGTAGCAAGACTGCGGACTACATTGGATTTCATGATTGGATGTAATTAATGTATCTACCCTGCACATATATATATAATATTATATATATATACAAAATTATATGTATCCATGTATTGTTTCTAGTTTGAAAAACAAAACATATCTGATACGCTGGGAGTTGGAGGGGCCTGGCTGCCATCCTTTTTCCAGCCAGGCTGGCAAGCCGGAGCTCGCGGTCAAGGCGGGATTTTTTCCACGTGACGTTTGAGTTGTTTTTTGGAAAATGATTTGGGTGTTTCCTTAAATGGTGGTACCCCCAAAACACCCCAAAATGATCCATTTTTACTAGGGAAACCAATGGTTGTTGGGTACCATCATTTTAGGAAACCCCCATTTGAAGATGTTTCTTTAAAAGGATTTGAACAGCTTTTTAGGAATAAGTTCATCCAGCTGACTGTTTTAATTTATATATCTATCTGTTTTTTTTTCTCACTCTCTTTTGCATTTTGATGATAGATTCAGATGCATCAAATGTCGTTCAATTCAAAAAATGCTCAAAAGTTGAAGGAAACAAACATCCCAAACATCCACTTGCGACAAAAATCCTTCAAATCCTTCATCCTGAACGGAATTTCCCAACCAGTTGTGCAGGCTTATTCCTCGAAACGCAATGTCCCTGAAGCTGTGCGGGTCAGAAGCTTAGGAAGACAGGGCCGCTTTGTTGCCTTTCATTGCCTGATCCAAAATACAATGATTTCATTCTCCCTTTCTAGCATTGTGGTAATATATAGAATATACAGCATATATGCACTTATGATCCAAAGTTGTCCCTGAACGACTTTGTGCTGATGATCTCCAAAATTGGAAGCAATCCATGAAGCCTTAGATTTGGAGATGGGCCAACTACACACCGAGGTTTGCAAAAAGCACTGCCCACATATGCTTGGAGATGTGGTGGATTCATATGGAGAGGGTGGCGGAGCACCAGGCAGTGTGGTGCGGGATGTGGTCATGTTGCTTTTTGCCGTTGATTTTAAGCATGGAAACAGGTTGGATGTTTTTCCAGCAGTCACACATAGGAACATGTACCCTAGAGGCATTCTTCTCCGATTCCACGTGTTGGAGGGGACGTACTTAAGCACCCGGCAAGATTTTTTTCAGCACCATTTTTACCATGTCGTAGGATGCAAGTGTGGTGGATTTTGTGTGATTATAGTGAACTCACACGACATCACAAGAGTCATTGAGGATAATTTGATGAAATGAAACATGACGTATATGTATATGGGTTTGTGTCAATTTGAGGATCTCTAAGATCACAACTGCATTCGAAAGTTTCAAACCACAAGAAGAAGAAGACCACGACTACGACTAGGACTACAACGAAGAAGAGGAAGAAGAACAAACATAAGAACAAGAACAAGGAAAATAATGACAACAAAAAAAATCAGCCCTTTCGCAATGGATTTCCACCTTTAGACCTTTTTTTTTTCCAGGTGCGCCTCAAAGTTTGGATGAGATCTTAGATGCTGCGAAGATTTACGAGGACAGGGCCAGGGTGGGGTTGTGCATTCGGATTCATGTGATGTTCGACCTTGAGGACCTTGAGGCTGAACCACTTTCATTTGAAATCGGTTCTAAGTGTGGGGAAATGACCCAAGGAACCACAATTATCAGTGAATAGAACGCCACGTGGAACGCCACATGCCTGTGGTCTAGGAGACGGGCAACTATTCTCGTGCCATCGACACTTACCTTTCAGCAGGATGCCTCAGTGGTCAAAGGTAAGATCCGACAAAACGAGGGGTTGGTAGCAGGAATGTGTAGATATGATTACTGTAATTGTGCTTTGTTGTAGTTTGATACTATACTGGTATACCGGTATACCTATACGTGGCTGAATCACGGAATGGTCATGTCGTCAGATGTTCCTTTGTTTCTTCCAAGTGCAAGATGTGGCTTTGTTTTCCCATCATTTACTGAAGGTCACGGAAACAGCATCTGCAGATCCAGACCGTTTGGAAGAGGTGACTTGGTCGAATAGCCTTGGGTCAATGATGGAGGCACTTATGCTCATCCAGAATGGAATACATTCATTGTGGACCTCATGTTTTGAGCTTCAAACAAGATTCTGGTAGTGATGCCATGAGTCAAGTTGATCTCAACTGCAGCAGTCATGCCCATAGCTATGAGTTTTGATTCCCAAGACAACAACTGCCCTTGAAGAATGGTTTTTAACAAGATTACACCACCTGGTATCTCCGGAATGGGGCCTGTCTCCCATATTGGTTTATGTGGTACCCTTATTAAAGAACACTCCTTTGAGAGTTGCAAACCCATCTACTTTCACCCTGGTGTAATCCCAAACTCTGTGGTTTGCAGTTGGTTTTCTATTACAACTTAAAGTTTGTGTCTTTGACCTTTGGATGCTTCTTGGTTTGGTGGCCATTTGTTGAGGTGTGGGAGAACAGCGTGAGACTGTCGATGAAGCACGCGCAGGTGGGCAGATTTTGTACAATGTACATAGGCACCGGCCTCCCAGCAGTTCGAGTTCATTGTTTGAAAACGTGTTTTTAAACACCTTAGCAGACACCGGAATGATGATGATGATGATGATGATGATGATGATGATGATGATGATGATGATGATGATGATGATGAGCAGGAGGAGGAAGAGGAGGAGGATGTTGGTGTTTGAGGAACAAATTTGTCACTTAGGCACACAGGTGTGCTATTGCAGTGGGGTCAAATTCAACATTTTGACATGATGAGCAAGGAAAACACCTGCGTGATCAGAAGTTACTGCTGTGAAGTAGGCATCTACCGATGGTCATCATTGGCCAGGAGCGATACAGTGAGACTGTGTCCATTGTGGCCAAGCGACTCAAGCTCATCCAACGCTACGAGGTGTGGCGGTTCACGGGATGTTGATCCGGAGTGAATGATCGTGAGTGAAGATTTGAGACAAGACACAAGACTATGAAATTGCAGATGGTTGTGTATAGACTTGTATATATATATATATATACATAATTGTGTATATATATATATACACATCTACAAACATGCATATATTATATATTCTATTTTTACATACACACATACATGCTTAACGTGCATATCTGGAAAATGACTGACAATTGGGTTGACTAATTAGTGCTTGGACTTTGATTTGTTGTTCGTGCCGGATCTTTGTCTACAACAATTTTGTAGTCACATGTCACAAATATTCACAAGAACATGTGACATATCATTTTATCGATACCGGCCGAAAGCAACGAAACTCTCAAAGAATCCCTTCCCTCCCTCAAACTTAGCTATATCCCAATCCCACAAACAGTCTCAGAAATGAAAAGCTTCCTTTGAACATTTCGTATCCCTTCTCAAATTTTTCCATTTTTGCTCCGGATGAATTGTGACATCGGATAGCACCATTTTTTTTGCGCTATCTCTTCATGGTTCCGAACGTGACGACTTGGACATCTTCCACGGCTGCAGGCTGCAGCGGAGCTCTATGAGAGTATCGACGCAGCTCGTGAGGCGGTGAAATGCTACATTGATGGCGAGGCCGGAAAGACACCAGTTGGAGGGAATCTGGGTGGTGGTTTGAAATATTTTGTATTTTCACCCCTACTTGAATTGGGGAAATGATCCAATTTGACGATCATATTTTTCAGTTGTTGCGGCCCAGTTTGTACTATTTATGTACGAGGTCTAACTTGTATCAAGACTTGAGATTTCCATGTTGACTGTAGTGATGTTTGCAGTTCCAACGTTACCCGGGTTAACTTCTTTCAAAACTTTTTGTGTCATATTTTGCCAAGCTGTGTCAAAAGCTGGTGCTTTGTGAGGATGACCATTCACGCCATTCAGGTTATGGGAAGACAATTTCATTAGGATTCATGAGCCATCCAGGTTTGGGACAAGGCTCGCATGTTGGCTCAGCAGATGGCACCAGACATGGTTCGTCTGGTGGAAGAGCGGTGCGCCCGTTTGCGTTTTTTTTTGGTGGAGTCGGGTCTGACGGGACTGGATACATTGGATTCATCCAGGTGCCATCTTGCCTAATATTGAATTGGAAGTGACCAGAGTTCAGAGTTCAACCACGGGATTTTTTTTTCAGATTTTTGGAATTCAATAAAACAGATAAATGATATTGAGGTGACCTGTTGTATTTGCATATAATCGGAAACTTCGAAGATCACCGGATACCCACCCACCGGATAATTCAAAAAGCGATCTGAGAAAAAAATCCAGCAAACCGCCATGAAACGAATGCGGGTGGATCTGACTCTCAGCCAGGTACAAATCTGAACTGGTCAACAAAGGTGCATGGTCTCAGAGTTTTTGGTGAATGATGTCTTCCCCCCAAAAACTTGGACCTTAGAAAGAAGATGAAACAAGAAACACAGATCATCACAGATCTGGATCTCTATGGCAGCAAGTCGAGTATTACAGATGATTCTATATGAAATTATATATTTGAGTATGTTTGGAGTTAGTGTCTTGAGCTTACAACTTACAACTTAATCAGCACAACCTTGGCAAAGGAGATGGTGCTGCTCTCGTCAACTATGGAGATGTGGATAGTGCGTTTGGTGCTAAGGGACAAAGCAGCTGCTGTGTCGTTTGATATCTACTAATGTGATAGGGGGGAAAGGATGCCATGAGGTTTGGATGAGTACTGTTTATGGCTATTTCACTACAAAATCTGTAGCTATCTGACGCGAATCTTCAAGTACCCACTAGCTTTTGGCAAGTTGCACCCACCTTAACAGAGCATTCTCTCTTTTGCATTGACGGGCACCTAAAAACTGTATAACAGATTTAGACAAAGCCAGAAGGGAAACTTGCTGAGAACCTTCACTCCAAATGGAGATTACTTAGAGACATTCTACAATGTTCCAGGAGGTTTACCTTTCTTTGCCCGTTTCTGACAACGCAAGACCGGATGGATCTTTTGAAACAGCCCGGAAGTGATTTGAGGGCTCTTTATTATACGTAGTTTTAGTCCCAAACTTGCGCTGGTCTATCGTTTGACCTCGAGATTTTGCACTTTTTGGATCAACAAATGCAAACACTTGATGGACTCAGTGATGCTTGATGACGGCTTGCCAGTGGGTTTCCGTTGAGACCTCTTGAGGCTGGACATGTATGCACGCAACGGCGACTGGACAAAGTGCTTGTCGCTGGCGGAGAAGCAAAGTCCAAAGATGCTACCGCACTATTTGGTCAGAGACCTCGGATCGAATGCCTTTAAAAACGTGCGAGTCTATATGGGTATGGGGGGGTTCCTAAAATGCTGGGTTTCCCCAACAACCATTGGGTTTTTTTCCTACTAAAAATCATTATTTTGGGTTTTGTTTTGGGGGGTTTTCTTTAGCACCATGGTGGTGATTGAGGGTCCCAACACACTTCGTTGACTCTGGACACACCAACACGCCTCGGGAACCAGGTGCAATACTGCAAGATCCTGGCCAACAAATCGGAAAATCTCGAGGTGTGACCTTCACAAACCTTTGATAGACACGGATAAACACAAAGTCCTGTTGTTGTTGTTGTTGTTGTTGTTGTTGTTGCTGTTGCTGCTGTTGCTGCTGTTGCTGCTGTTGCTNTGTTGCTGTTGCTGTTGTTGTTGTTGTTGTTGTTGTTGTTGTTGTTGTTGTTGTTGTTGTTGTTGTTGTTGTTTTCCAAGAGAACCAGACTTCCAGTAATGAGTGCAAGGGGATGATCAAGACTTGAGCTGTGTGAAGTGGCGTTGGACTACCTTTCACTTGGAACCGAAGGCTTGTCAGATGTTGGTGCGCTACGGGCCACCTCCGGAACAGTCCAATTTCGATCTCTACAAGGCCTGGTCCTTCGGGTGCCAAGTTAGAAGTCTGAGAAACCCGAGTTCTAAGGGTTCTCAAGGAGGAGTTGTTCAAACCCTGCCTGGATTCCTGGATGATTCGACTCCTTCCTGATTAACTGTTGTGAATCAGGGGAGTTACACCACTTCAGGTGTATGCATCAAGTAATAGTTAACCTAAAGGTTCACATCGGTGTGAGCATAGCAACATGGGTGAACTTTGAACTGCTATTTTTGTCGTGGTTTGGAGGTTATTCACACTGATCTCCTGTGGCAGCCTCAGATGAAGCTGGGTGAAGCTGATTCCATGTCCGCAGTTTAGAATAGTTATATGACAGATTACTCGCATGAAATTAGGGGTGGGTTAGTAGGAAGGATGAACACCTCTGTGAGATTTGCAAACGCTTTTTCTGGGCGTGTTTAGGTTAAAGGTGTCATATATTGTCAACCACAATTGATTTTGGGTCAAGAAACTTGCATGGTACAAGAAAAGATGTGCCGCTTGCTGTCTAGATTCTGATATTGAGAACAGCTGGGATGGGGTGTCCTTCTGTTTTGAATCATCCGTACAAACAAGATACTCAATACCCCATGGTCAACGAATCCGTCGTAAAGAAGTTTGAAGGGTTTAGAATTCAGTTGTCAGTTGTTCTGTCTTCCTGCTGCTGTTCCACTAGGCAATAAGTCTTTTGCTGCGATTTTTTTTGTAGTCAAGTGTTCCACATTGCTGTATCATTGTCTTGAAGTGTTCAGGTGCAAAATGGTCAGATTTTTTCATTCGATAGTTGCAAACAAAATTTAAATTTGACATCCCTTCCATCAATTTTTTGGCGTCCTTTCAGAAACTGCCAAAACATCCTCAACTACAGTTGATTCTGATTGATGCTTCAGAAATCCTGGCAAGCAAAAAAACCAGTTGATATTATGGTAGTTAAATCCCCCATGATTTCCAAGGTTTTAGCACCATCCCAAACGGTGGTTGGTGGTGAACTCTCGCTGAGATTTCTCTGGTTGCCAGGGCTGGTAGTGATACCTCGGCTCCATCCTTGGTGCGTGAGATGCTCTTAAGAGTCATGACACCTCCTGGCGCCTTGGGAGGTGAGCCGGGCGCCGGGTGGGTGGTTAGATGGGTGCCTTTTGGATGAGAAAAACACGGCAAAACATGATGAAACTGGGTGGATTTATGGTGATTTTGGTGATGTTGCTTGATTTTGTAGGACCTGATTTAGATCATCTAAGATCAGGAGGATTCCTTCCATGAGCTCCAGATAGATTGGCAAACAGACCCACAAGGAGAGCTTTACAGATTAACAGCTTTACTAGTTGGTGGTTTCAAATATTTTGTATCTTCACCCGTACCCGGGGAAATGATCCAATTTGACTAATTTTTTTCAAATGGGCCGAAAGCACCGACAACTTTGCCTTTTTTAAGCGGCTCCCCCCAAAAAAGGCCACGGATACTTGGGTCCTGTTACCGGTCTTGTTGCCAGCACCTCCAACACCTGCTTCGCTGGCGGAAGATCGCCGACCGCAGGGTGAGTTCTTAAAGGCAACGAAGGGAGGGTGGTGAAGGAGGAGCAACTTGGTGAATGTTGCTTGAAGATGCCTGAACCAAACAATAAGTTGTTTTTTTTTCAAATACAAGCAAATATACCAAGATAGACGCATGTATGTACAGATGAAAACATTTGATAGAGTGCATACATTGGATACTTTTCAGGAGTCTTAAAATGGAAAGTAGTTTAGGCAGCATGTACCATACATACGTTCGGGCTTTTAAATGCGAAAGCTGGCTGGTTGCTTAAATGCTACAAGAAGCCAGAAGCCTTCAATCTGGGGATGATTCATATACATCTCAAAAAAATCAACAGTGCACCTGCAAAATGGCTCCCTGGAATAGAAAACAACTTCATTTCAAACCATCATTTTCAGATTGTCTCCTAAAACTTCTGAGAGGCGCTCATGGCGGCACATTTGCAGACTGTCAGGCAGAGGCAGGTTGCAAGCCCATGGACCTTTCTTAGTTGCAGTTGCAGACATCTCCAAAACAAATAGCAGAGTCAAACGGGAATCTAGATGAAACTCATCTTTTTCCGCAAAGCTTGTCCCAAATAAACCTTTCACGTCGTTCGTAATTCATGGTTTATCATGCTTCTGTACATGTCCTGTAGCTCCAAGCATCAGATCAGTTTCATCTCATGGGAGACTCCAGGATCGGTGAAATTGATTGGAATCCTGGAAGAACTTGATTCCCTTTTTTTGGAAATTGAACTAATTTAACTATATCAGATATCAGAAGATAACCACAAAAAAATCAACCACAACACAACAAAAAACCCCATCATCAACAAAATTCCATCAAAAAAACCATGAGACCTCATTTTTGCCATGGAAATCACGGTGCTTCACCAGGCTCCGCGAGCGAAATCTGTCACCGGAGCTGGTGGCGAAGATCTCCTGTGCGTTGTGTCGTCACTTGGGTCTCCAGGAATGGGATGGGAGATGGGTGATGGTTTCTATGGTGAAAATGGATGCCTTTAGAGGTATTGGTGAAAATGAAGGACAGGTGAATTGGATATAGTTTGATATATATATTATGTATATATATATATGGTGAATTTTTGGAATGAATGTTGTTTTTTTTGATTTTTCTTTTAAAAGATTATATAGGTTTTAATCTTGGTGGCTTTCAGATTTGGACGTCCTTAGGTCAAGTTTGAGGGATCACAGTGGTAACTCTGGAACCTTGGATACCGTTGATGGTTTAGAAATCCAGCGAGAAAACCACCGGTTGGATGTATAAAACCCTTATGAATACTGGGATATCTACTACATTACTACATCAACTGCTGCAAGGATTTTTTTTCCATCAACAGTATTGCCTTCCATTTTACTTTTCAGACTTCATTATAACAGTTGGTCAGTTGGCTATTAACCAATGCTTCTCGCCTACTCTGAGTGATACCGATCTTCCAGTAACATGATACCTATGACTCAATTTCTCATGCTCCATTTGGCTCGCAGTGGGGATGAGGATTCTGTTGCAATGAGGCTATTGCTCCGAATTCCCGGTGGACTTGGCTTTTTACGATGCAGGATTAGATTGCAAGCATGCAGGCGGGATCGTGGGGCAGGGTGCTGTACCCGGGTGGATTCACGTCGTGGGAAGGAGGCCTTGAAGGGGAACTTCCCCTTGGGATGCTGGAATTTGACACAAAGGCGTTTGAAAATTTTCAAAAAAAATATGTATTCATTTCATCCCCAAGGATTTCCACCGACAGTCAGGGTGAATCAAGAGTTTCAGGAATTGAGTCATCAAAGATTGTCGGAATAGTTATAAGTTATAACTTTAATCCTAGCAATTTAGACCATTTACATCCATTTCACTAGGTTGAGTGTCACATCAGGCATGATCAACATGTCCTTCTTTTTCCTCAATCGTTTCCTGGACATCGCTGATGCCATTGATGATCCCGAGATCCTTGGATGGGTGTAAAAGGGGATCAAATGGTGGGAGGCCTGTGAAAGCCGGCAAGACTGTGATATATGTCAGTTCCTGGTGGAGGAGCCACCCTCTCTCCCTAGTTGAAGCTCAATTCTCATCAGGGCATTGATCATCATCATCATCATCATCATCATCATCATCATCATCATCACCATTCATCACCATGGATTATCATCACTGTTGTCATTGTCTTCATTGCCACAATCCTTCTTCTCCTCACCATCCTCAGCATCATCACTATCGTCATAGTTGTTACTCTATACATATTTATTTGATCATATTTGTATATAAGTGTCATCATAATTCTGTTGCTCTTAATTATCATAACATTTCCAGCATTATTGTCAATCTCTTCTCCCGTTGCTTGTTTGCTCTGCACGTTTTTTTGTTTCTGCTTCGGACTGCAGGCAGATAGATTAATCATGTACTACTACAAGAATCATCATTTATTGTCGTTGTTGTCTTCCCCTATCTTTTTTGGCTCTACTTCTGTCCTACCAATTTTTGGGATATCCATTTCCGTCCCGGATCTCCGCTCGGGGATGCTTTTCCACCAAGGAATGCTGCCATCGACAACACGGATTTCATGGACACGGATATCCCATCGCCCTACGTCGGGGGGCAACTCAGAGGGGGGGGGGTGAAGCTGTCCAAAAATCGTCCCTTGACGGGATTGACAAACTATGTACTGTATGATTTTTTGGAAAAGTATTTCAATTGGAGAAAAGATAGAGAAATCATCATTCAATTCTATCCCAAAGCTTCAATATAAACATTTGAATATCTAGGTGGGATCAATGAGGTGAAGATTGAGATCTACTGACCTTCTTCCTGGTCCCCCCCCCATCTATCCGATTCCCGGAATCCTCCACGAAGATTCTTGATCTCAAGATTCCAAGGACTTAGATCTGCCAGATCAAAATCACATCTCCAGTGAGAAGGTGTGGAGCTCGTGGAGCTGGTGAGTGGGTTTTTGTTTGGATTCTTGGAGGACAAATCGCAACAAAAAACGGGCAAAAATGGAGCCAAGATGAAGATCACTTACATTTTTCAGACATTGAGCCATGTATTTTTGATGTTGCTTTGCTGATACTTGTTTGAGATCTGAGTATATTTGTGAATGTTTTCGTGATTTAAGATGAAGTTGTGAAGCTATGACATGTATTTAGAGCCATTGCTAGACACAAATTTATTGGAAGGGAAACGAATGGATGCAGTGATGGGATGGCAGGGTCAATCGGGTGGATTTTGCGCCAGGTTGAAGAGATCAGAGATTGGGTGCTGGGATGGTCAATGGATCAATCGGTGCAACAAAAGATGGACATGAGACCATGCGAAAAGTGCCCCCCTTGGGGTTGGTTGGGGTGATGGGGTTGATTGGGTAGGTTGACAGGATTTTTCTTGTTGGGTTGCGCTGGAATCGTGGTTTTTGATTTGGCTTTTTGGAGCTTACTGGTAGAGATCAATGAAGCATGCTTTTGCGAGATTCTTCATGTCTCAATTCACAGCACTGCCACATGTGCCGTATTTTTATGACAGCCAGCAGCTGCTCTGGAATCATGTTCTTTTCAAACAAGGAGCCATTGCCGACGACTATAGGAGCTAGATACTGGTTGTGTTGGCATATCTAAGCCTGACTATAGAGAGTTAGTTGAGATTCTCATGCATTTTGATCAACAGAAAAAACGCTGCAAACCAGGTCCTTCGAAGAAGGTTTCACATAGGGGAAAAGATTTGTCTTCAGTTTGGACAAAAATACTATAGTTTTTGAACTAGAATCATCCCCAAAGCTATGTCTCTATGGCTACAGCTTTGTAACGTGCACCAGGAAGTCGTCTGTTTTGGTCAGATTTTGCAGCATACCTTGCACACAAGATGCTGTTCTATACAGTAGCAACCCACCTTTCTCAAAGACTTTGAATACACAAATCAAAACTATCATGAAAATGGATGAGACTATATACTGTACTTCAACAGTGAGCATCAAACTTTCTGTGGTCCCTTTTCTGTGCTTTTTCTGTACGGCACGTACCTGCTCCACGTTTGTCAGGTGCGGCGCGAGCATGTACACTGGCTCGCTTGTGTGCACGTCACATGACTGAATTTTGGTGTGGAAGCTTCTGGATTCTGGATTTATGATGCATGGTTCATCTATGGTCACCTCCAATTGCTACTTTGAATGTCACCATAATCGGTGTGTCAAAATCTTTTTTTTTGAAGGTTGGCCAGTGTTTCCAAAAGTGTACCTTCGTAAAAGAAGTAGATGATGCAGTAACTGAGATTGTTGCCAAATATTTCGATCCTTCCCGTGGGTTGCCATCCGTGTCCATGTCCAAACGGCGGCTTGTTGGCCACTAAGGCGTTGTGGTGCTGGCTATGATCCATGTGCTTGGAACCTCAGGGGAGCGGATCGGATCCAGTTCCAGGAAGCTTGGTACCCCTTGGAGGATTTTACTACCATGAGAGTGGAACACCATGGTATGAAAAATCACTTTTTTTTTTGAAACAAGACATCTTTTATTTGATCTTATTATTTCCATGGATGAATTTTTACCATAATTTCCATCTTGACTTCATGTATCAAAGAAGTTTGCTCATGATGTCAAAATGGGTACTGTAATCATGTAGCAACCTGTAATCATTGCCATGGGATCCTAAGGCTGTCACAGGCCAACCGGTGCAGAAGAGAAGCCGCGTGGAGTGTACAGCAGCTTGGTGACCATTACAGTAAGCAGGTGATTGACATGTGATTGACTGATTTTGCACCAAGGCACATAATGATTAGGATATGATCGGGTCATTCAAAATTAGACATGTGTCGCTGGGTGACTGTTGAGACTTTTGGAATGGAAGAGCGCCGCGCGCTGGATTTCTGTATCAATGTTTCTGGAAGATCAGGCGCTGGCGGCTTACGATGCCCACGAAGTAGAAGACCCGAATCCAATTTCAGTGTGGATATGGATTTAGCATGGAAAGAACGATCAAATTTCAAGTGGTGCCAAGGGAACCTGAGGATCTCTCTCCTTCATTGGGGCTACACTTGTCCTTGACCTGTCATGATTTTTGATGTGCTTCTCGCAAGGCTTTTAATGGGAAGTGATAGGTGGAATTGATCTTTTTTCAAAAAAATCCGGATGCTCCACTACTAGATAATATTAGTAGTGGAAGGCTTTCAACATGATTAAGTCATAGCAAATCACCGGTCCCATGCTGTCACCAATATGAGTCTAGCATGCCTATCTCAGGTATGCCACATATCGGCGAACCGCGATGACTGGAACAGTTGGGTGCAGTACTTCAAGGACTTTGATGGACTTTTTCACATGTTGAGAGCAAAACGATGTGTTTTTCCGAACCCAAGCCATATGAGCCATGCAGTATGTGCTCATGGACAGGAATGCCCTTGGTGCTCATCCCCTCAGAATCCCAACTACAGCAGCATCAACTGAGAGGCGGAACAAAAATCCTTGGAAGTGATGATTAATCTCAACGCGGATTGAAATTTGAAATGAAAGCCAACTAGCAAGACTGATAATTTGAAGGACGCTTTTTTGTGCGAATGCAATCAAATGACTTCATCATTTCGATCGCAGGGCATTATGACTCCAACGTTCAGATGAAGCAGAAAAAGCTTCGCAGAACGGAGGACACAAAACGCAAGCACCTCTTGCAAAGTTTCACGCGTCAAGCTTTAAAGAATTTGCATGTCTTGTACAGCGAATTGCTAAATGCCATGAATGAAAAAGATGCAGCCTCAGTGGGTTGTGGCTTTATGACAAGCAAGTGATCTTTCATCTTTGATTCTCAAAAATGGTGTGTGACTCACTGCATGTATCCAGAGATGTTTCTTTCCACCAGAAAATGCGTTTAAGCACACACATACTTGGGCAAAACATTTCCCCAATTCAGTGAGAAACTTGCTAGTCGGCGAAGGTTTCCATTCCTGGCTTAAAAATGCAAGATTGTCCAATGATATTGTACTCCGCAAGTTCTCCCCATAGAGATTACACAAGCTGTATTCATACAGCATTTATAGATGGGTACACTCAAAAAATGGGCGACCTTAATTAATTCATCTTCTACAGAGGAATGGGTTACTTCAGATGAACAGTTGTATGATGCTAGGTTCCCTTTGTGCTAGGTGACGAAACTAAATAAGGAATGAATATGAATGAATCATGATATTATAATATACATATATAATATATATGATTATATATATGCTCATGGGGGTGTGTGTGACCATATGTATGTATATATATATATATGTATATTTGATCTTTGGCATATCCTTGCTACATGCTCATCCAAGCATTTTACACACCACTTTTCGTCACCTTGGAAGTGGACCCTTCAACCTAGCAATGTGGATGCTTCGAAAAAACTGCCAATGAAAGAATCATACATAACCTAGGTGGTGGTGTCAAGTATTTTTTTAATTTTGACCCCGAAAATTTTGGGAAGATTCCCAATTTGACGATCATATTTTTTCAAAGGGGTTGAAACCACCCACTAGTAATCGGAAAGAATCAACCTTTTACAGATTTCATGACTTTTATGTTTTTTCCCATTATAAACAATTTGTTTGGTTGGAAGTTTGATGTTTTTTTTTGTTGTTTCTCCAGCCTTTTTGGTGCTTATCTCAAGTCCTTTATGGAATTTGCCATCTTTTTTGGGGTGTCCTTGGCTCAAAGAGTGCCTCTCAAAGGGAGCGACCGACCTGTGTTTCGAGCGGAGAGGCGTGGATGGCAGCCCCAAAAACTTGGATTTTTCATCCCCCCACCCAGGATGGTAGCGGAAAATGAAGGGTTTTGGTTGGGTTTCCTTACTGAAAATATGATCCTGGTGGTGACTGGCATCCTGGGTGGGGTAGATCCGGCTTCACGTTCAGAAATTCACATACTGTTAATAGACAAAATCTTGCACGAGTGACGGCGTTTTCATCATCCCAATTTGTTGGGCCAGATTGTGTTCATGGACAAAATCCTGACGGAGGAAATCCTGAAAAGCAGGGGTAGAAAATCCTACAAATCATGAGAGCATCAATCACTGGGGTTTTTGGAGCCTTTTTCAGGCCGCAAATGGCAGAGCCACCTGAAGATGGCCCACAGGCCATGGAAATGAAAGGATATGGGAAGTGGTTGATGCAGATGGATTTATGTGGTATAAATTTCCATGTGTTTTTTTGTTTGAGAGAATTATAGTACAAGGTTTAAGGTGATCTGCTAGTCATATCGCTGGGTTGGATCAATTGAGAAGATCATCCTTCGAAGTCCTGAAGAAATATCGAACAACTTTTGACTCTGCTCAAGTAGATTCGTAGCATTTGTGTGACTATGAGAGTCACCCAAGGGGGACACCACGCACAGGGAAATCACCATTCATAGCTGTTGACCTTTGATGTTCAGGGTGACGGTGAGGAGGATATTGACGATGCCAGGGAGCTGAGGATGGGATTGACTTCGGGAGCAGATTTCAGGATTTCACCCTGGGTTTTTGAGCTACTGATGGATGAAGAATCAATTACACCAAGGTAAATTAACATGGAACCCAAAAATGGAGGTTTGGAAGATGATTTTCCTTGTCAATTGTGTGATTTTAGGTGAACCGGTGAACCATGTTTGTTTTTTTTCCGGAGACTAAATTGACTGGCTGGAAATGATGGATGAATACCAATCAACCAGTGCCATTCCCATCGAAATCAGCGGCGGCTGAGGGTGACTTCCCCTTTTTGAAGGCGGATCATCCAGCTTACAAGAGGCGGATGAAACACAGCGGGAAACCGAAACAAAAAGAGTTGTAGAATGCACCGGGACTAGGACATAGCGTTTTTTTTCGTTATAGTGTGTGGTTCATAGTTGATAGCATAGTTAAGACATATACGTATATATCTTCATTTGTTTATCATATAAGTATACATATATATATACATATGTACACGTGTATATATATATATTATATATGTATATGTATATTTATATTTATATTTGGATATACATCATGATTAATTTTAGATGTGTTTTTAGGGAAGATGTTTCTGGGAAACCTTTCAAACGACGATCAAGAAACACCTTTGGTGAGCGGAGGGGCCATGCTAGTTTTACCTTGCATCAGTGGCACCAGGGAGGTCGAAACGTTGTGAGTACCTTGCTGGCGAAGAAAGGATCAGTTTTTTTTTGATTTTGATAGTTTTTTGCTTAGATCATATTATATTATATACATCAATTTAAATAAACACCTCATATCCTATTTTTCCATACACAGACACGCATCCGCATAGAATCCTTGGAGTGGAGACGAAGCATGTAATTTTCGTGCCAACCTGCAGCAGGCTGCAAGAAGCTTGGCGGAAGCAACTGACAGGGCATCATGACCGTGTCACGCTGCAACTGCGAGAAAAGCAGGAGGAGAGGTTTTTTCCATGGAACTGGGGGCCGAAAGTTTTTTTTCACAATGGCACATTTGATCCCTCTTTTCTACTGTGGGGGTTGGCATTCCCTTTCGTCAAAAGGATTGATGATTGATCTAGCTAGTTTTTTTTAAAGATGTACACTTGGTGTTCAACCTATGGGCGTACGGAGAACAAATTGAACCTGTGTTTTTCATAGACTTCTCAAAAGACGGGTTTTCTCTGTAAACACTAACACTTGTCATCTGTTTTCTTTCTTAATTTCCAACTGCAAGTGCCGTGGAAGGAGTTGAAAAAGCTGGTGAAGCATAGAGAAGACATAGGTGTGGCATGGGTGGGGTCCGAATCACCGAAGCTTGCAGGAAGGGCTTGAGGTTTCCCCAGCTTCATTTCAGGATTGGTATACAGATCCTGTCGGATTCCACTGAAGTTGGATTTTTTTTTGGGATTTTGGTGAGTGCTATACCTTTTATACAGTACATGATAGGTCTTTCAATCTGCACATGTAGATTACACGTGCAAATAGTTTTGTTTAGCTGCTTTTAGGGCGTTGTGGGTTTTTTTATTTGGTCCATGGGCAATCAGAAACCTTTGCAAAGGTTGTACAAGTAGTTTGCCATAGCTTATGAGGAACTCAGTCTATGCGGGTACAGTACTCCTTCCTTCTACGAATGCTCAACATTTGTGTGCATCTCGAGTCTGATCGATAAATTGGATATGGTGATGTTACATTCCATGGATTCCCATGATTGCACATGACTTTTCCTTGCAACATCATGGTTTCTGAACCCTCTTGTAAAGGAAAACCCCTCTTGGATGGACACATTTTCCACTTCCAGGATTCTTAGAGAATAGATTCTTGGGCCCCTTGTTTTTCTGACCCCAAACAGAATCCTCTAGATCTTTGTATTTCCTCCATTTTTTCAGGGGGGACATCATTTACAACACATTCATCCAAAGACTTCTGCACAGGCGTCACCCTCTATGGTGCGCAGCAGCAATTAGCAAAACTCCAACTTCAGTTGGAACAACTTCATGACAAGTGCTCCCCTCGGAAGCCGGAAGTTTTGGAGGATGGAACTCCAGAAGCTTCCTTTTTTGGGAAGGAGTGTCTCATATTGCTGGGAGTATATTCAGTAATATAGTTGAATATGTTATGATATCTACAGTAATCTACAGTAATTCTGCTAAGATTAAGATAATTTTTTGTTGTTCCCACCACTAGCAAGAAGTGTTAAATGTGCATCCTTAGACCGTCAAAGTGCATGGTTTGTGGACACATGTTCCCAAACCCAAAATGGATCCCATAAGATCTGAACAAACAGCCTTCAAAAGTCAAAAGGGATGATGTCGTCAGATGCTGGATGGGAGTGAGCTTGTCTCACCAGGCTCTTAGTCTCATCATCGGTTGTAGTAGAAATGGAATTGGGTTTGGATTCATCTTCTGGTGGTTTCAGAACCAAAAAATGGCAGGTACGCAATGGTTCAGGGACAGCGAATGGAGGAGAGATTCGGCTGTTGACTTAAGGCGATCTCCTGAAGAAACCCTGATAGCTCCTGGAAACTGCACAATAGAATTTATTGGCTCTTGCTGAGCACCCTACAAATTTTAGGGAGAATCTCGAAAAAAAATCAGCAGCTATATAGTGATTTCTTTCATATGCTCCAGGACGATGATGCCCTGAAGAAGATCACCATCGACTGGGAAGGGAAGAAAGGCAGTTTGGCAGCTGAACAAAGGTTGCTTCCTTGGGTTGTATTTGGTAAAGATCCCAGGATATCGAAACTTTACTCTCCAGGGAACTTACATAGCCCCCCTTGCTGAGGCATGTTTGAAGATGGTTTTCCTTTTCCCATGGTAGGATATGTTCGTTTCCTGGAGGGTAATACATTTGTTGTAATTATAGGAGAAGGTCTTGGTTCCTTGGTCGCGGTAAAAGAGGATTGTCTTTATGTGAATCCGTTATCCCTTGATGCAGAGCTTTTGATGCATATCCTACGCAATTCCTAGTGTGCTTTAGAACTATCACATATACAAATATGTACATATGTCACATATGTCTATTTTATACATGATCCACACATATCTTGTGGGCAATGCGCAGTGTACGTCATCTTTCTTCATGTCATTGGATGGTGCTTGATCTGACCAGCGGATGAGCATCCCAGGCGAGGTCGAGGAAGCCACGCGGAGATTAGCCAAGTCGCAGGACGGGAGCTGCAGCTGATAGATGGTGGAGATGGGGCAGGAGGGTGAGCTAAGGTGAGGATAAGGGATCATCATATTTCATAACAATGAATGAATGAATGGATGGATGGATGGATGGATGGATGGATGGATGGATGGATGGATGAATGAATGAATGAATGAATGAATGAATGAATGAATGAATGACTGATGAAGCGCTGCACATGGCAATTCTGACAACCATCATCACAACGATCATCAGTTTTTTTAAAGGAATTGCACGTCTCCGTACACCAACATGGGAAGTAAACCAACATAGGAAAACCCACTCTTTTTTTCGATTTTGGACAATTTGTTTCGTTGGAAAAAGGTACTCAGTTAGTTATGTTGGTTTACCAGCGAAGAAGTTTCACAGCAATCCAGGATGAGCTGAACCAGCTGAACATCACTGTGCGACAGGCATGCGACGACCTTTGAGAGGGTGATGGGTTGAGTGATCGATCGTTTTGTGTTTCAGGATGGGTGGAATATCCATATACATACCATATATACTACTACTGATGGAAGAAATCCAGCACCTGGGATGTATAAGACCTTGTAATAAGGTGATATTTACCATATCAACTGGTGCAGGATTGTTTCCGTCAACAGCCCACAGGACCTCAGCCGTTACCCCAAAAGTTGCCTTAGCTTTACTTTAAACTAATCTCTACCCATATCATCTATATATTATGTATATATATATATATGCGTACATGTACACGTATACGGTATACGTATATATTCTATACATTTTATAGGTGTTTCATTACACCTAATAGAGCTATACATTCTCGTATGGTACATATCATATCATATATTTTTCTATGAAGCTCCACCTTGGAACGCCAGGTCCATGAATACAACGACCAGATGAAGGCTGAGATCCAAGTGACGCGACGAGCCACCTACAAAGCGGAGGTGCGGTGCGTGGGTTTTCGGTGGAAATGAAGCCGGCAGCCCCCTGTAAATTGCACCCAAAAACCTCCGGAGTTTCATAGTTGATTGATGGATTAGGTAAATTTTAGTTTTGTGTCTTTATACTTGAAACAAGTATCTCTTTTTTGTGATTGCATTTGCATTTTCTTTTGGGGCTTAACCGGAAGGAAAGCAGGCAGCAGGATCCACCGGTTTGACCATGGGGCTCCACCTGTCAGGATCACATCAAACAGATGGAGGAGGTGAAGACGAAGCAAGACCTCCTAATCGACTCCATGAATGAAGACATCAAACGTTTGACTGAAAGAAAGGCCCTTTTTGGGACTCATGGAAATGGTCTGTGTGAAGTTACTCAGGTTTTTGGAGAACCTGGGAGTTATGGCAGCAGTTTAATGTTACATCATGTTATACACTTAGATATTTGATATGGATACCAAAAATCATGGTTCTTCTATTCCCGCAATCATGCAAGAAAATGGGGCTCTCATGGCCTAGAAAACGTATTGTTGCTGCTGCTGTCGGACAAGGTAAATCTTTGAAGATGATGACTGTTGTGGTGTATCCTATGCTAAATTTGAGGTGTGCACCATTCCATAAGAGGTTGGATGTTGAGGGGCAACAACGGTTGAAATAATGCAGCATTTTCAGCAGCACCGAAGTTGGTAGATTCAGAGCATCACAATAGGGTTGAGATCTATCAGTTGTTTAGAGGTCATCATGAGTTATCGCCATGAATGATTTGACTAGAGGGTGGAATGATCATCTATGAGTGATTCCATCTAATCAAGTCTAATCAGTCATCACCATACATCGCACTGTTGAAAGATTCCCTCTCGGGAACAGAGGTGCACACGACCATGATCCCGATGAGGCTTTATTGGACTCGCAGATTGCCGCGCAGAAACAAGAGACGGAGGCCGCAATGGCCACCTTGCGGGAAGCGAGTAGAGAAATGGAAGCCATCCAATTTGAAAAGCATCTTGGATGGATTCGGATGGAGCTGGCTGGAGTTGGTATTGATTATATGTTGGGGGAATTGGAGATGCATTTTGCGTAGCATCTCCACCTTAATGTTTTTTTTTGAACGTTTTTTTTTCTTACTTCACCTTTCATCGAAAAAAGGTTAAGAATCATAGGGAACCTGAATATGTCCTTTCATTTACCTTGAGTTTAAAATGGATGTTTTTGAGATGGTTTCAGGAACACTTCGTGAGGAACCATTGAGACGTTTTTCAGACAAGCCATTGAACAAGAACATTTCAATATGTTGAAGCTTGACAGGACTGATATCAACCCGTGGTGAACATTTGCTGCCAATGTAATTGAATTTACACAGATATTCACGTCAGCCTCGTCAACATGGATGTTGGGGCACACATATACTCATATAATCTCATATATATCTAATTGTATGTATATATATATATATACACATATACATACCAATCCTTGTTTTGTTACATCTTTGCAGATTTGGGCTGCGGGATGTGAGTGCATACCTGAATTTCCTTTGAAATCTGGGTGATTTCGGACTCTGAGGAAGCAACTGATGATGCAGTGGAGGCCATTGGGTGTTGAGAAAAGTCTGACAAAGGGTTCGAAATGCATCAACATGCTACTATACCTATCGAGAAGATGGGAGGTTTTTCCATTTCCATGTCTACTTCTTCGGAAAAAAGAGAGATATCATCCCAAAATGTTGCTGAAAACAGACCAGAAAAAACTCTTGAAGTGGAAAAAAACACGCCATCAGTAGTGGACTGAAAATTTCTTGGGGCTCAGCGTCTCATCATGGGAGACCCCTTGCAAGGTCCTCCTTGGTGGGTATGCAACGAAGAGACGAAGCGCTCGAAAACGTGCAGAAAGCCTTGGAGGAGCAGAGCGAGGCCGAAGGGCCGAAGGTGTACGGCTTTGCCGTATCATGTCGTATGAACCCACAGGATCCATGAATCAAACAAGACCAGTTTAGAGGCCAAAGTAGATAGTCCCCCTGGAAGTTATGGGGGGTAGGGTATGATTAGGTAACTAGATATACTGTACTTGTTTGATCTCATTTGTACCTCCATCATTCCCCGGCACAGGCCGAGCTGGCCATCGAGAACGAGATACGTGGGTTGCACGCTTCCATCCGAACGGAGCAGGATGGCGAAAAAACCAGATTTTACCCTTGGGATACAAAGAAGGTTGAAGAACTTTTGCTATCTACATTGTAAACTTTCAATGTAGAAGTTCAGGTGTTAGGTGGTTGTTTCAAACTCTGGGTATCATATTCCTTCATATTCTTCCCATATTGATGGCTCCCCCGAGCCAGGAGCGACATGAGCAGCTCTGTGCGCTTCGAGACACTTGGCGTGGAATGTTTTTTTTGATTGGGAGATGAAGATAGCAAGAACACTAAAAGATGAGGTAATATAAGAGGCACTCGACTTGAGAAATCTTTTGAAAAGGAAGAAACACTTTAGAATCAATAGATTCTAAAAAATCATACTGGATGCTTTGAATCCTTGTTGAGTGTACTTAGTCACATGTAATCCCACCTTAAAACCTTCCACATCATTGATATCGTGCAGACGTTTCATATACGTTGCAGAGCACCCTGTCGTCATTGAGGATCGCAACGAGAAGGAGGTGCAGCACCTCCAATCACAGATGATGAACTTGAAGCAAGAGAGAGAAAAACTCATGGATAACTATAGCGCGCTGAATAAAAGCATCTTGGCCAACTTGGATTTTTGAATCCCATACCTTCTCAAAACTGAAAACACATCAAGAATCACAATAGAAAACACATCAAAATGTGACCCTTTTCATCAACCAACCATTGGCGTTCAAGCCATGGCCACTTGATCAAGTTTTGCAGTAGGAGTCTTTTTTTCTACATCCACAAGTTTATGTTGATGATTTGTCGTGTCAGTTCCAGCTGACATGCTTTACCAGAAAGGTCTTCTTTTGGTTTCTGATGCTATTGAGTGATGATATGTCTTCATATGTCTTTCATGTTTGAGCTAAGGTATGGATCAACATTCTGAAGAAGCTCAGAAATACAAAGGAGCCATCACCGAACAAACGCGATCTCTTGAAGTCCTGGATCGCAACATGCAGAATGTCTCTCGTGAAATCACTGCCATCGTTGGCAAGATCGAAGAGGACAGGGTTCTGAAAATCATTGGAGAGTGACTCCAGAGTGACTATGTAGTGGATTTTTCTTTCTTCGATAGGTCCTTGGAATTTCACTCAGCCGGCCGTGTGTGTTCTGAAAGGGAAAAAAAAAGCCCTCCTGGGAATGATCACATATCGGCTCCCAAGGTACTTTTGAAGATGACTTTCCTGTTCCAAATGTGGGATATGTGATTGTTGTCTCAAGTCAAGGGCACAAGGTTTCTCCTTAACGATACTCTCAATCTGCTCAAGGAGATGAGCGAACAAACCACTTGTGACCGGGTGGCGGCCAACAGTCTGGGGGCCCATGGCTGTGCGGTTGCTGTGAATGATCCACATCCAACACCATTGTTGTGTTGATATAGCCGGTGGAACATTCACCATGGCTTCGGATAGCTTGATTGAATAGAAAGACTTTTACTTTTCATGATCAGATTGAATACCATTTCTATTGATTTCTATCCTGATAGTATTTGAATGTATTTGATAGCTGTGCTACGAGAAAAGTTACCTCCGTCATGTCATTTCAAGATTCAACTCTGAACTGGTCATGAGAATGCATCGATAATCACACAACAATCTCCGCACCGTAAATACAGTATTTCCCATGATTTACATGGTTTCCAAAACATCCCAGGTTTTCTCGTAGGATTTCTTCCAATCAACAGTAGCAATAGTCGCACGAAAAGTACTTTGGAATTTCGCCTAGCTTGTAGGTCTAAATAGCTCCGAGTTTATGGATTTTGAGAACTTCAAAGATTCGATTTACACCCTGGAAGATTAACATGGAACCTACAAATCACCCATTTAGAAAGGAAAATGATCTTCCAAACCTCCATGATTATGTTACACTCGTTTGTCCAACTAACCATGCCAAGGTCGAAAACGAATGAAGAAGATCAGTGAAGAAATCGCTGCAAAGGAGGTTTTCAGCAGTTTGGTGATTGTCAGATGGGGGTGAATGGCAGCCGTGGCCAGTTGGGTAAGTGAATCTACTTTGATTGTACAAGGGTCTATGGTGTAAGTTGGATTTTGATGGTAAGTTAATGCAAGTTGACATGAGTTGATCTAAACTTGAAAAATATATAGTTGATAGAAGTTGATGATACTTGATATGCATCTATATATAAGCCACGGTCAAAACAAACAAAGATCAACTTACTCAGGATGGGTCGAAAATGGCCCAAGATGGCAAAACACTGCCAGAACGGTAGGGTCCCTCCCATTTACGATGTACAGTAAGTCTCGAGTGCTTGCACAGAACATAGGAAAAAGAGATTGTAGTCCCCGCCCAAATGATAACCTTTCGATTTCATACTAGGCGTTTGTAATGGATTTTCTGAATACGCACCTATATAATATAATACAATCAAGTTTATGTATATAAGTTGTCTTCAATACTCAGATCTTACCTTACCATCACCATCCTGTTCAATGGTTGAGACCCCCCTGATGGATGACTGATGGCAGGTCGAAACGCAGAATCTCCTGAACGAGATTGCTCGTGTGACAGTAGATAGCCTCAATACGACGCTTGGTTTTTTGAAATCTGTTGAGGCAGACTTTGGGAAAACTGAACTTTTCGAATCCTGGGAGTACTATTACCCACAGGCGCCTTGGTTTGCCCCAGAGACACAATGCACCCCCTGCTACTGAACCACAGCCCAACAGTATGAAACAAGCACCATTCAAATACGAATCATACGATAGATGCGGTATCCAATGCTCATAGGGAAATTGCTGGTACCCTTAGGATGGTACCCTAGCTGTTTAACCCTCCAAGGAGTCCTTCAAAAGGGGATATACCCTATAAATACCCACTATATAAGGTGTATATGGGGTTGATGATTAAGGGTACCATGCCAAGGGTACCACCATTTTCCCTATGAAATGCCTAAATTCCGAATGTGTGAGCACACCCGAGGCAACCAACATTTGTTACAGATCATCCAGGAAGCAGAAGACTCATTGTGTTGATGTGCTGTAGTTCTGGGTAAACAAGGGTTGTTATTTGTGGTTTGTCGATACCGCTAAGTAGTGCACTATTTGATCTGGTACAGGCTATGGGTGTTTTGAAATCAACTGATAAGGCGGAATGAAAATCATCAGGTAGTCAGAAGTCAACGTTAAGAGTTATACGTATATCAGTTGTAGTTGTGAATCAAACATTTATATATGAGTAATGTGTGATAAGCTTTCATTCTTAGTAGAGTTTGGATGAGTTTGGTTGGTGAAGAAATTATCCAAGCCTGTAGTCTCTCGTCCAGGGTTCCCTTACAACTTCAAGAGCTGCTTCAGGAAGGCACACAATCAGATGTTGAAGGATCGACATAAGCAGCTGAGTTGCTGGGCAGTGAGTTTTCGGAGTTGGTGTAGTTGTCGTAGGTGGGGGGTTTCTAAGCCAACAAGTCGTGTAGATTGATAGAAGCCAGTGCCTACAATCAGATTTCATCAGTTTTGGTACTCAAGTCGTCTCGGAATCTCGGAATCCATGACGAATGACGCGTGATTTTTTACCTATGGAAGGTTGCGTGAATCTATCAAGTTGAAGTGTAATATTTTATATTATATGAGGATATATATAACATACAATTATCATGATCTGGAATTCTGATTTGTTGGCGGACCCATGGCTCTATGTTGAAATTGTAAATCGTTTTTACTTCTAAACTCAGCTGCGTAGATTCTGGAATTCTTTGGATCGAGTCTCATGAATTCGACTGGTGATGTTGACATTTCCATCTGCCAAAAGCTTGAGGAAATTGCATGACATTCGTGCAAATTGACCCAACGTGAATAGATTTACTGTAAGTGACAATTTACCTTAAGAATTTGAATCAATTTTGTTTTAGGCTCTAGGCTTCAATGTGATCACAGTCGTAGAAGGCAATGTCCATTTTTTTGTTGACTCTTTACACATATCAAAATCCGATCAGGCTTTGCTGTTATTTATTTGCCACACATTTAGGCGATGAGCTGGCTGAGAGAGAAAAACTCATCGAGCAGTATGCCACTTGGCTTGAAATGGTGCGATGAAGGTGGGAAGCTGGTTGGTTTGACGGTCGGTTTTGCTCTGATCTCAAAGCCTGGACATGTTGATTCCTTTTTGTCACAAGTGGCTTGTGAAAAAGTTGGATAGTGAAATGCCCATTTAGTTTTAAGGAACATATTGAGTGTTGACAGCTGAACAATAGCTGAAAGAGTCTGCTATTTTTGCCGGCTTAAAAGCTGAATATGAGCGTCAAACCTGGTCTTAAGGAGCAAGAGATCCGGAAGCGACATCATCAGATCGAGAAAAAGCAACTCTTTGTCGATCGCCTCAACCGCGAATATGACGAAAAGAGGCTGGCCGCCATGTTTGACCTGCTTTTAAGGCAAAGACATAAGTATAAATACTTTTTGCAATCAACAAAAAGCCTGATGTGGAACAGTTTTGCCAGAATTTTTCACCAACTGCCAGTTGTTTTGTCTTGTTTTTTTTGTGCAACTTGCCTGGCAATGTGGCAAAGCCAGCTAGAACATGCTAGGTCACCACCACTTTTTCCCCTTGGTCACTGCAAGTAGACTCAAATCTCTATGTATCAGCCAGATCAAGGATCAAAAAAACTACTCTTGTCGTGGCCATACAAAATCCAATATTATCATTTCAACCTACCACCCCGAAGTTTAACAGTTTCGCCCCTGAAAAGTTACCTTTTCCAATACTTCCAAACAGGAAAGGGATCGTCTTCCAACCACCCATTTTTGCAGCTGCTTAGCTAGGACCAAGTTGGAAGCTGAGATCGGCAATGATGAAGATGTGGCTGGTCCTCAGGAGGCCAAGTTAAAACACATGTCTGGGGCACCAAGATGGGGGGCATAGCAGCATAAGGTGTAGCAGTGTAGGGAGGTGGAAACAGGATGCATATCTGTATATTGTATATGTAAATGTCTCGACTCATAACATTATGTATATATGGCTACATGGAATTTGATGGAAGGTGTAGACAGTGAAATTAGGATCAATACATGATGTGTGTATATATATATATACATTGCATCGTGAGAATGATTACTTTCTTGTTTGCGAAACTGAGACCAAATAGAACATGAATGAAAAGTACACAGAAAACTAGGGTAAGGATGGGTAAGATACAGGGGGATGCGGTCAAGACTGTTGATGATGCTGCCGCTGCTGCTGCTGCTGCTGCTGCTGCTGCTGCTGAAACACACAAGGCGCCAGTGAAGCCATCAACTTCCAAAAAAAACATGCGACTCTTCACAATGAGGCGAAAGGCCATCGCGGAATTGACCAAGGAATGCTCAGACATGCAGAAGGCTGGGGACCCAGGTGGTCAAGAAAGATGTGTACACATTCAGTTGGCCCTGGAACAAATTATAGCACAAATGACAAGCAGCCTGAAATTTATGGAATCTTCGAGTTGTTCATGGTTGTGCGTGAAAGATTAGATGGAGCTTTACATTCCGATGAATGCATTGGAAAGGGTGGCCTTTGAGTAGCAACATGTCCTCATTCTGATAGACCTGGATGTAAGATGTGTAGTTTCAATTTTGAATTGAATACATTCTGAAGGCTTGATATCAACTGGCGATTTGGATGAGTTTAATGCCATTTTAAGCATTTTCATAGGTTGTTTTTCCCTTCACAAGGACCAACCAACCTTCAACGATCATGACATGCCCATGCACCAACCGTTCGAGGATTGGATCCAGAAGCAAACGCAACTGTTGTCCATTGCCAGCGACACTGACAAGCTCAAGGTCGTTGGAGTTGGAACGGTTGGTGGAAATGAGTTGTGATTTGCTATGCCATGTTTGTTTCCAAGGTTCTTTCCAACTGGTGAAAAAACATGGTTGTGATAAGGTCACTACTTTTTTTGATCCAAGTTGTTCTCACAAAATATTTGCTACAACCTTGGAAACCTTTGTTCTAATTAAAAACGCAAATCAGTGAAAAAAACATCACCAAATTAGTTTCAGCTGCTTTGGACATCAACATTTTCGTCCCGGATTCCCATTTCTCTGAAACCCCAGGGCAGCCTCAATGAAAACAAGAACAAAAAGATGGTCTTGGAGCAGTACTGCTGGCTGGATTGGTTTGCAGTTGACTGGATGGTTTGGCGTGGATGAAACATGATGAAATGTTGATGAAACACAAGGGTTTCCATGATGAATATGATGAAATGTTGATGAACCATGATGAAATGTTGAGTAATGTTCCCTTCTAGAAGACTTGCAGACACACTGAAATTATACTTGCAACGACCATCATCGGTAACACAAAGTATCACTTTAAAAACTGCAAAATTCTAGAGTGACCTCAACACCCGACAAACAATAAACTACTCGTTCGTAAGGCGAATCCTCGGAATAGATACATGCCAGGAAAAAGATTCGCATTGAGGGGCAGTTGTCGGGCCATGAGAAAGAGATTCGAGAGCTGGAGAACAATATGAAGCATTTGCGTTTCTTGGCACAAAATTTTTCCACGTCCTGGAACCCGGTTGGAAAAAATATGCCTAATTAGATGGTGTTTTTTTGAGTTTTTTTTAAAAATATAATTTAAGCCTAACTAGGGAAAATGATCCAATTTGACTAATCTTTTCCAGAGGGGTTGAAAACCACCCACCCAGCTAATACTGTATAGTTTATCCCAGTTTTTACTTAGCGCAGCTGATTGGTGTTAGGTCTTCCCACTTCCAACCGAAGGTTTCGACATGGACCGCATGAATGGAGCCGTGGTCAAGAACGAGAGCAGATACTTGACAGGGACTTGATTATGAAGAGGGTTTGTTGCAAGGGTCAGGGTTTCCTAGGAACCTTTGTATAGTATTGCATAGAATATGTATATATATATGTTTTGTTTTACAGTACATGTATGTTGTATAGATAGATAGTGCAAACCTGTTTGCACCTTGTTGACAACACATTGGTTTGCGAAACATGATGATCTCTTGGTATCATAATTTGAGGATAGCACCAGCAACCACATTTTTGGTCTAGAGATTCAACCTTTGGATGGCTGCAACAAAGTTTGGCACCCTTTCTTCAGTGATTATTTACGAGAAATCAATAACATTCAAATCCGGGCAAGGCTATCATGGGCAGGCTATCATGGGATCGGAATAATGCACTTTTTTTACTCACCAGGGCCTAAGGAGTACCACAAGGCACTTGGCTTGTTTTGACAGCTGGTTGCAAAATGAAGCAACTTTGCTGGCGGCGTTGGGTTCAGGATTAGTGGAATGCTAGTCAGTATCAGTGGAACAAATGCAACTTGCATCAACTTGCTATAGTGCTGGATGTATAGTATACGCCGACGCATGTGTAGGTCTTATTTTTTTAAAACCAACCCATGTTACTTCTTCCTTTTCCCCGTTTTGGTTTACCTTCACATCTCTTTCAGCTCACACAAGCAGTCTTGAGGATCGGATGAGATTTCTAATTCCAATCAGATGATGGAGACAGAGTTCGTCCAGAAGCTCAAGGAGATCGAAAGTAGGCGAGGAAGGGGCTCACCTGATGGTAATTGATGCTTGAAAAACTCACGTTCAGAGTGGAGTTGGGGATATCAAGGGGAAACTGACCTTGAACCGTAACCTCTACTTTTTTGTCCATGCAATTTTCCCACTTGAGACTTGGAAGGCTGCAAACATGGATGAGTTTTCCCTCATGTTTCAAGTTGCATACCCAGTTTGTTTGTCAGTAACTTAGATCATTCAATTTGCGCAGGTGTCTTGACATGGACTCTTGGCTGCTCTAAATGGTCTCCAAACTCTTGATTATTCATTTGATGTGCCAATCACGGGTCCCTCACTGTGTCAAACTTGAGGAACGCAACGTGGACATGTTGAGATTAGAGAAGGATCAAATGAACCAGGACATTTTAGAGTCTGAACGACAGGCAACGGAGATGGGAGGACTGGGTATTGTAAAGCTAAAGGTGAAGTGCAAATGAGAGACCAAGTGTCACTGGACTTGAGGTCCCAAGTGGTGAGCCCTTCTGAACATGATTAGTTTGGAGTTGCTAGATGTACATACTACATCACAATATATCATAAATTGTAGACAGCAATTATATAGTAGAGTATTACCAGATACCCGGCCCAATTGCATTTTTTGCAGACATGACATGAGGAAGTGAATTTGCATATTGGTTTATCAAGTTTACCCTTGAAAAAGATTCCATTTTTTCCTTGGTGTTACGACCTTCCCGACCATCCAGGTCCTTCTGTGGGAACGGAAGATCACCTTAGAAAAAGAGATGTCGGGAGCTCAACTTGGAAGCTGCGAAAATTTGTTTGCTTGCAGTTAGGCCTCTTAGTTCAGTAGATTTTTGTGAATCTAAAATGTAGCTTTGACTTAAAAGCACCATCATGTTCCAACATGTTTTTTTTCAAAACTCAACCCTTCTTGAAAACAAACTTTAATATATCCCCCAAAAATCGATGTTTAGAAGATGATTCATTTCCTTTGAACAAAAACCATGGGTTTTTCCGGGGATTTCAGGGGGTCGTTCCCGTCCTTCCTTCGTTCATTGGATCATTGGATCGGACCGAGGCAAGCAGCTTTGGATCCGAATGTGGGACAAGCAGATGCTGCAGCTATGAAGAAGGCATCGGGTTGGTTAAAATTCCCTGGTTGTGGTGGTTGGTTGTGGTGTGTTTTCTTTCTGTGTGTTTTTTTTCGTTTCTCAACCGGGTTTTTAAAGAAACATGTTTAATTCCCATGGTTTTTTCCGTTACCTGTTTTGTAGTGTTTCACGTGTTTTTTTTTTCACATTTTCGGAAGAGAATTGGTGATGTAGATTTGGCTGCGCATGTTTGCCCCGGCTTGGGAGGGGGGGGCTGCTGTGCAAGCGAGTAGAAACTGTATTTTAGACTTAATGAATACCGGCCAACAGCTGTCCCTACATACCACATTGCGCTGTAAAAGTTACAAATTTGGTAGTTTGTCAAAGTGCTATTGTTGAACCCATGTTGAATCAATACCAATTTCTTATATTTTTCTTACCTCCTCTTGAGGTCGATTCCAGTCGGTTCCATTCTTGATACAACTCTTCTGCCAGGAGATTCATCGCATGGAGTTGCGCTTGGAGCAGTTGAAGCGACGTCAGGCCATCTTCACTGGTCAACTCTGATCAGATGAAACGACAGACCTATGCATGTACTACTGTTGATGGACAAACTCCTGCACCAGTTGATATAATAAATATCCCATTATTTGCAGGGTTTCATACATCCATCAACAGTAGAAATCCTGTGGAAGCACGGGTTTGCTTGGCAACCAGGAAGTAGATCTGAAGGAAACCTTGTTCTTTTTTTGGTTTGGGGGCTTTGCTTTTGACACATACCGCCCGCATTGGAGTGCGCGGAGTATCATTGGGAATTTCACCCTTTGTATTTATCTGCATTTTATAAGATCAGTAGTGTATGATCAGTTCTTATTAGACTTTCTCTCTGGGTATGTGGATTGAACTCTACACGACAACAACCTGCAACATATCACATAACACAAAGAACTCCATATTTTTTTAAACATGTTTTTTTAAATATCCACAACACATACTTTCAAGATTTCCGCTCGTGATTTGTCAACTCCGTGCTCCCCCACCTACCTAGCCACCAGCATCAGGAGCAGATGATCGTTGAGATGGAGCGTGCCATTCATAAGCGCGACACCATTGCCTTGAAGCTTGAGCCGAAGGTTGGTTCTGTTGAGCCGAAGGTTGGTTAATCATAGGGATGGGGCCCCTAGCTGTTGAACCCCAAGGGGATATACCCAATAAATAGCCAGTATATAAGGTGTATATATGGGGTTGATTGTTAAGGGTACCGTTCCAAGGGTACCAGCATTTTTCCTATGAGCTCAGGGGCTACGGATACTACAGGATTACCGGTGGATACTCATGGGGAATACCACAGGATAATACCGGATGGGGGAATGGGCAATATTACAGGATGAGAAGGGGATTCCCCAAAAAAGCTTCAACAAAACAGAATGTATGAAATGAGAAAAAATCCAAGATGTTCAACTGACCGCAATTTTTTCATCATCTAAATGTCTGTTAACATGGTTTTCATGGTTTTTCTGTATCTATTGATATGAAACAACCTGGATAATATGCATATTACCCTTCGGCCTTTCCCCTTCCTGTCTTTCCAGGCCAAGAAGAGCAAACAGGCGGCGAACACGGCCAACGTGAAGCGTCAACTGCAGTCTTTGCGGAACAATTTGAAGCTCTGAGACTTGGAAGAAAGACATCCGACGTTTGAACACCCTGGGGATGTTTTGGAAAGCCCTGGTAAATTATGGGGAATATGTTGCCATATTACAACTGGGTGCAGGATTTCTTCCATCCAATCGTAAAAATTGAGAAGCCTCACGAATTTACAGAAGGTACATTTTTTCCAGTTACATGAGCATTTTTTTGGGGGGAAAGAAAAAACTTCTGAAGTTTGAGGAACTATAGGTTTGTAGAGTTTGACCACTCCTCAATTGATCAGGGAATTTGAGCGAATAACTTGATTGGTACCGTAGGTTTGAAGGCAATTTGCCAATAAACATCCATTAACAGCCAATATGGATAATGCCGCTATGCTCCGTGCCAAGATGGAGATGTTTAACCAAAGTGACACCACCATTGTATCAATCCCATTCATATTTTGCAGTAATTAGTACTTGCATGAGTAGTGTGATGCCTTGGGGGTAGGTTCGTTGCTCTGATTTCCCCCCAATATATTTCATCACTACATAGCATCATTTTTTCACCAAAATCATCTTAACATTCTTATTTTCATATTTTGCCCCAATATATTTCATCACTACTAGGGGCATTTTCCCCCAAAATATTTCATCATTACATAGCATCATTTTTTCCCCAAAATCATTAACATTTTTCTTAACATATCAGAGCAACGAACATACCCCCAAGGCATCTCATAGAATTTAGGTTAGTAAATAACATTGATACATTAATTAGTTAAAAGAAATGTATCAAGGTATTCAATCAAAAATACAACGAATTACTTCTCTTTGAAATTCTCCATCAAATAGTTTAGGATAAAATTTACACCCTCTTTCACATAACATCCAAATCATAAATTCATGACATATAGGTTTTTGAAAACTAGACCTTTCTTCATGGTTTGTCCAAATTTTTTCATAAGGGAACTTCATTAAATTCCTGCAATTATAATAATCACGATTGCGAGCATTTTGAAACCTCCTAAAAAAAGTTTTCTTTGTTGGAAAAGTATTCAAATGGTAAAAACATATTGACCATAATATCAAACCATCGTGAAGGTATTTGTCATATTCATCACTACAATAGATTTCTTCAATATCAACTCCTTTCCACCTGTCATAAAGTTCTTTTTCATATGGACTAATATCTTCTATCACCTTTCT